>JBAMJV010005222.1:0-118071 GCA_037951105.1 Echinarachnius parma
TCTTGTAGAATGTCACCGCCTCATTCAAAACACATCCAAACAAAATGCAGAACTCACTTACAATACATGTAAATTGACTTTGGATATTGACAATAACAATCATGACAATACAATTTGCAACAATTCACTCTAGTAAACTCATATTCACATTTCAGGTGCATAGACAATTGAATTGGCTTTCACATCTATCATTTTCTATTACTTAGTACCAACGACAAAGTATTCATTATAAAATGGTCAGGATATTAATATTATATTTATAGGATCCATCATGTCCATCATCCAAGTCCAAGACGAGACAAGTGCCTGAATACTGGGCTGACTAGAGTGGTTTATTGCACATTATTTTCAAAACTATTATGACGAAAGGGGCACCAATATAAAGGGAAATAAGCAAGCTTTTCAATGGTACAAAATTCAATGTAGGAAAGTATAATATGAAGAGAGATTTCAACGCTCAAAATGTATTGCAGAAAATAAGGGCAGCGCTAGGCCTAGGCTGTAGAGTGTAGGCACCACCACCGTGACCACCGGGCCAGGGCGGCGGGACTGGTAGCTAGGCTATGGTGAATGGGCCCGTCGTTCCGCATGATACATGATCTATGAACAGAATTATTCTTTGTAAAAAATAGAGTCGATAAATTAAAAACATGGGAAACTTACCTTCATCGTGTGACATGTTGTGATGAATTATACCACTACAGGCGCAGACTAGAGGTAATTTGAAGTTGAGATAACATCCATCTCTCGCGCAGTATTACACCGCGACAAATCTTTAGCACTGCTTGGTATGTGAACTAACCTATTGCCTACGAAAAACTTGGGGCTATGTATTATGTCAACGGAGATGTCGGAGTTTCATAGTAAAAGGGTTAATTTAATTATAAAATGCCCGGATGGGGTAAGGAGGATTTCTGCGCATGCTCACTTGAGGGTCCGTGTTAGCAAAGTTAGGAAAGTTAGGAAAATGTTAGGAATTAGTTAGAAATTGGTTAGGAATTGTTAGGATTTGTTAGGATTTGTTAGGAAAGTGTTAGGAATTGTCGGAAAGTGAGGACCGTCCATCCCCCGCACGGTAGGGCCACGGGGACCGTGTGATTGAAGACAGATCCAAATTCAGGTCATTGCAAGCCAATCTCTCCGGCCCTTTGTACTCAATTAATTCATGGGGAAGGAGTTACAATACAATGCCAAGCCGCCCTGTACTTCAGCTGGATCAAAAAGGAGTGATTCAAGTATTAGTTAGAACATATATATATAAGCGAGAAGTGAACTAATACATAGAGCTTTGGTTTCTTCCAATATTTAAATTAATGCAAGAAATAATCATAAATGATTGAGAAGGAAGAATAATAGGCGTAGGCTTAATAAGCATTGTTCCTCCCTTTAATCCTCCAAATGAAAAAAGGCACTGGTCGAAAAATTGGTCTCCGCCAGGACTCGAACCCGGGTCTTCAGCTTGGAACGCTGACGCCTTAACATATATATATGTTCTAACTAATACTTGAATCACTCCTTTGTGATCCAGCTGAAGTACAGGCGGCTTGCATTGTTTGTAACTCCTTCCCCATGAATTAATTGAGTACAAAGGGCCGAGAGATTGGCTTGCCAATGACCTGAATTTGGATCTGTCTTCAATCACACGGTCCCCGTGGCCCTACCGTGCGGGGGATGGACGGTCCTCACTTTCCGAACAATTCCTAACACTTTCCTAACAAATCCTAACAAATCCTAACAATTCCTAACCAATTTCTAACTAATTCCTAACATTTTCCTAACTTTCCTAACTTTGCTAACACGACCCTCAAGTGAGCATGCGCAGAAATCCTCTTACCCCATCCGGGCATTTTATAATTAAATTAACCCTTTTACTATGAAACTCCGACATCTCCGTTGACATAATACATAGCCCCAAGTTTTTCGTAGGCAATAGGTTAGTTCACATACCAAGCAGTGCTAAAGATTTGTCGCGGTGTAATACTGCGCGAGAGATGGATGTTATCTCAACTTCAAATTACCTCTAGTCTGCGCCTGTAGTGGTATAATTCATCACAACATGTCACACGATGAAGGTAAGTTCCCATGTTTTTAATTTATCGACTCTATTTTTACAAAGAATAATACTGTTCATAGATCATGTATCATGCGGAACGACGGGCCCATTCACCATAGCCTAGCTACCAGTCCCGCCGCCCTGGCCCCGGTGGTCACGGTGGTGGTGCCTACACTCTACAGCCTAGGCCTAGCGCTGCCCTTATTTTCTGCAATACATTTTGAGCGTTGAAATCTCTCTTCTTATTATACTTTCCTACATGAATTTTGTACCATTGAAAAGCTTGCTTATTTCCCTTTATATTGGTGCCCCTTTCGTCATAATAGTTTTGAAATAATGTGCAATAAACCACTCTAGTCAGCCCAGTATTCAGGCACTTGTCTCGTCTTGGACTTGGATGATGGACATGATGGATCCTATAAATATAATATTAATATCCTGACCATTTTATAATGAATACTTTGTCGTTGGTACTAAGTAATAGAAAATGATAGATGTGAAAGCCAATTCAATTGTCTATGCACCTGAAATGTGAATATGAGTTTACTAGAGTGAATTGTTGCAAATTGTATTGTCATGATTGTTATTGTCAATATCCAAAGTCAATTTACATGTATTGTAAGTGAGTTCTGCATTTTGTTTGGATGTGTTTTGAATGAGGCGGTGACATTCTACAAGACATGCCCTCGGCATGACCACAAGCTGTATATGGACGCGCGATGTAATTGCATGGTGAATATATAGAACATCTGTTATGTTAGTCATGCGGTTGGCGCTGGGCACATATTGGTAGCGAATGCTGAAGCGGTCATGCATGCTAAAGCAATATGCCCCTCGACTGGAGGGATGCATGAATAGTAGTTTGTCTTTGCTTTTATCTTCAGTCCAGGTGATTCATATCAGCCTAGCGGAGGCTATTGCTGTTACAGTCAATTAAGATGGTTACAGTGCAGGGATTAATTGTAATCGGTCTAGATTTTCATTCTGCACAGTAGAATACAGTAGAATATTATCAACTACAGTAACCTAACCAGGCGCCGTATCACAGTTACAACTACAGGTAAACTGTAACACTGTAACACAGATACATGTATGAGTATGACTATGTGTACATTTGCTGTAGTTATTCATATAATTATGTATTTCTTTCCTGACTTTTTGTTGCAGGATCTTGACAGAGATGTAGCAGCAGAAAGACCTGACTCGAACTGCATTTCGGAGCATGTGTGTCTACAGCTCTCCAACTCCAAGGAGGTAATTCTACCAAGAAACGGGCCAAAAGATATCCAGGAAAAGACCCTCACCATCCCCCAGCTCATCATGAATATCTTCACCCTTAATCAGCAGCTGGTGGAAGGCAGCCTGCAAGTAAAGACACAGTCAGACCTTTGCACAGAGAACAACACCACTGTCAGCAACTGGTAAGATATAAGTACAATTTGTTAATGGTAGTATTGAAATCCCTGGTCAAAATCTACAGCCAGGAATGATGACAAGACAAAGCTTTAGGGAAAACAAAACTTTAATCTGCCAACTAGGCGAAAACATGTCAACAACACAGGACTCGGCAGGGGCGGATCTAGCTTTTTGCTAAGGAGGGGGGGGGGGGGGGGGGTTGACCCAATGACGATGCGGATACTGTGTGGGTCTGGACCCATGATGGCGTTTTTCTATGCACATCACATTTTCACTTGGCAGCCCAAGGGGGGGGGGGGGGGGGTTAAACCCCCTAACCCCCCCCCCCCCCCCCCCGTAGATCCGCCACTGCTCGGAACTCAGAGTCCCGATTACAATAACGATAATCCCAATCATGATTAGCGATAGCAATACATTACAGTATAAATTATGAGAAACTGAATTTCCCCTACTCCTGATTTGAAAAATGGCAATGTAAATGCCTTGATCATAGAGCAAACAAAATTGTGCTTCTGATGCAGTCAAGTGTATTATATTCCGTGATTGTATTTCATAAAAGAAAATATATGTCTCTAATATAAAATAACCTTGTACAAAGCAAGGCAGTTAAATAAAAACCATCAATAATCAATTACAAGATGAATGTTCTCTCATATCTACTGGAAGACGGGAACATCACACATTTTCTACACCCTCTCTTTGAAGATGGTTATGTGCAAAGGACTTTGCAGTTATTCCTACCCGAGTCTATGGAAACTTCCAGTGAGCCTGTGCCCAACTATAACATTTGTATTTTCATTACATAATTTTAAGAGAAAACAAATTATATTTTACTTCCTGACTGATTATTTTTTCAAGCAAGCCTCCTATTTCATGATACGTCACTAATTGTTTGAAATAATTGTTTCTTATTTGTTCATTTTGGTCATATTTCAGGTGGAACAAGTGTCGGGAACGAACCAGACAGATACCGGTGGGCAGTGCAGGTGGTATGGCCCTCAACCATGGTCAGTCTGTTTGGACAAGTTGATCCAAACATCATTGGGACTATCACAGGCACATGTAGCTCCTTCCCCTTCATTGCCTTCAAGCCAGCTGTCATCATCGTGGCAGGGTAGCTGTAGGAGAAAAAAGACTCTCAAGGAGCATGACGAATGATCGGCACTTCACTGCAATGTCGTTCGAAGCAAGCCGGAATGGACTATAAGAAGACAGCCGTGGACTGGGCGAACTTCACCTGCGACCTCTTCCACAAGTTCGTCCACGAGACCTGCAATAACGCGCGTCCGGTTGTGCTGCAGGGTGACTAGGTGGAGATCGACGAGTCGCTGTTCGGCATGAAGGTGAAGTACCACTGTGGCAACGGCAAAAAGGGAGTCAAGATCTGGGTGTTTAGCCCCGTCGAGCGCGCGACAAACAGGCTTGTACTCTACCCGGTTGATAGCCGCAACAAGGAGACCCTCCTGGGGATCTTTCAGCGCAACGTTGTCCCCGGATCCACGATCTACAGTGACGGTTTGGCCGCGTACAACTGTCTGAACGACCTGGGGTACCGCCACTTCTCCGTCATCCAAAAGGATGCCACAAATTGTTAGTATATACAGTGGCAGGTATTTTTGTCATTGTAAATATATGCCAGCAAAGTGACTGGCAGCATTGTGTTTTCAGGTTGTGCGTCTGTTCATCTGTAGGTACTTCAGCTCTTGGTCACGTTGCAGAAAGAGATACAATTGATTGTAAGTAACGATTTATTGTAAGTCTTGTCATGTGTTCTGGATGCGCAAATCTGATTGGTTGATTTCTGACTTACAATCAATCGTAACTTACAATTGGTTGTATCTCTTTCTGCAACGGGGTGGCACTTGTCTTCGTTATGGGCTTTATCTTGGTACCTAAATGTATTTGTTGATAAAGGGGTGTCATGTTTATAACAGCTTCTGACCATCTTTAAACATTCAAATGGTTTTTGGGGGACAAAACAATCATGAGATTGTGTACTTCTAGCTCTGTCGACAGAGCTCATGTCTAGGTATCTTGTTTCTTAGGTTCCAATCCCAAGGGAAAACCCCTTTTCTTTCATTTCGATTATATTATTTATTTATGGTGAGTTTCTCATTTTAAAGGGATAGTTGAGTTTTGGTAGAGGAGGAGGGCGCTAGACTACTTTTTTGTTTGTGAGGTAATGAAAAACTGAGTGTAAAATTTGAAAGAGCATAATATTTAAATAATAAAATCATCTTTGTTTTGATCAAAATCGGTTCAGAGACAGCTGAAATATCCATAAATATAACAATTTGTAATAAAGCTGGGGGGCCCCCAGGTTTATTAGAGAATTTTTGAACCAGCCGTTAAAAATTCAAAAAAATGCTTCCTCTTTTCAAAAAGTTACAAAATAGGTATTTAAATACTTGTTGTTTATTTCTCTATCTAATCACTATTTCAACAAAACATCACAATCATGCACAATATTTTATTCAAAATAGTTGAAGAACCGATGAGTGTTTTAGAGAGCGCCCTCTTACGTTTTTAACGGCTCTTTTTGAATGATAGCATGATCTTTACTACGTCATTTTGTAATTTTGTGTTCCTTTCTAGTTATAACTATTAGTTTGTAATGTAATGATGCAGGTTTTGGTTACTAAAATTCAGTTTCACCAAAAATGTACTCTCCTTACCAGAACTCAACTATCCCTTTAAGTAAATATAAACAAAAAATGGGCTCACAATCTCATGAGATTCCAGATTAGAAGATTATTAAAATATAATTTAGTATCCGCTTTAGCTGGCATCTTCAAGTTCAGTAAAGCATGCTATAACCGAAAGGATACTATCTACAAGCTTGTGAAATATTAAACTTACCAGTGGTGCAGTATTCATGTAATGTAAGAAAAATAATCACTTTGTAGTCTGACTCTAGGGCTTATCTTCTTTATATCTTGAATTAATTTATCATGGATTATTGTCAGCTTTTCACAAAGTTAAAAGTAAAATCACCATGTTAACTACAAATATGATTGAATCACTGTAATTGTGCTTAACCAATGATAAATCTAATATTTGGTTTGTGATTATCAAGTACAAACACAAAATACAACTATGGGTAGGCAGATGCTAGACTGTTTGAATTTGGTGTATCGTCTGTTTATTATTTTGAGCTCTAAATATCAATATAATTCCAAACAAAGATAATTCAAGTATATATATATATATATAATCCAATGGCCCCCCTATGCATAACGCGATATATTTTGTTTCCAATAACATAGTTGTATTATACATTTTTACAAAAATATCTAAACTATACGTTTGCATCTCGCACATAGGGACTCCCGCCTCTCATGTGGAGTTACGCAAATATAACGATTGTACAAGCGTTCTTATATTTGCCTTATTGTCAAATTATAGGGGGCACGTAATCCCCGTCGGTGGCGTAGGTAGGGGGGCATGTTCCCCCCCCCCCACCCCCCACACAAAAATAATGTTTTGCTCAAAACAAAACAAAATATTAGGGGAACATATGTGTAAAAATCAAGAAATACTTATTAGTAAGGCTTGCTTGACCCCCCTCCAATTAACCTGACCACGCTACGCCACTGCGGACCCTGTAGCTACGCCAATCACTGAGTGTTTCTCTGATTAAAGGGGTAGTTAAGTATTGGTAGAGAGGGCGCTGCACATCACAATTTTTTTGTGAGGTAATGAAAAACCGAGTGTCGAATTTGCGAGAACATGCAATTTTAATGGCAGAATAAACTTTATTTGGTCAAAATCGGCCCAGAAACGGCTGAAATATCAATAAATATATCTGAACCTATAATTATTTGGGGCCCAAATAATTAGATGAATTAAAAACAAAAATTAAAAATGCTTGCACTTTTTCAAAAATTTTCAAAAGCGTTTTTTAAATAGTTTTGATTATCTCTCTATTTTATCATTATTTGAATAAAACATCACATGCATACTTTTGTATGAAAAATGGTTGAAACCAATGCCTTTTTAGAGAGCGCCCTCTTGAGTTTTAATGGCTCTTTTTTTAATGATAACGGGCTTTTTACTTGGTCGTTTGTAATTTTGTATACCTTTTGAGCATGGTGGAGTCCATGTTTGGTTACTAAAGTTGAGCCTTACCAAAACTGTACTACCCCTTTAATGTCAAACATGGGCGGGTGTAGCGTGGTCTGACTAATTGGGGGAAGAGGCACGCGAATCATTGGTGCCACACTGTACGCAACAATGTTTCGTACAGTTATTGTGTTCATTTGGTGAGAAAATCTGAATAAATCCATCATAAAAGCACAACAACCTTGAACATGTTTGAGTATATAGCAGTGCGTAGGCGGACTGATTTGTTTGTGTGTATTGGGGGGGGGGGGGGGGGGGGGGAGGCACCTAGGGCATTTTCTTTTAAACACATATTTCCCCTATGTTGCTTATTGTTTATTTTTTATAATAAGGGGTGTGGAAGACCTCCGTGCTCCACTGCTACGCCAATGGGTACTTACCGACTTAAATACATGTTTAAGGGATCATTGTATTATACATGTAGTTATTGTATTGAAGTTATTGCTGAATTTATGTGTTGAATGTATTGTTAAATGCTAAAAATCAAAATATAAACTCAAACAGCGGCGTGGTATTTCTACAGTCGCAGTGTTTGTTTGTTTGTTTGTTTGTTTGTTCATGGTGTACAACTGTACATACTGTATATAGCGAGCAGCTGCTTTCTGGACTTGCTCAGCTTAATTTACATTGGTTCCATTCATTCTTTTTTTTATTTTTGAGTGCATCTGAAAAAAAAAATTTGCGTTCTTCCCAATCAGTCCGACTATACTCCACTGTGTGCTCTTTTACAATATGTTTTTAGACTTAGTATACATTCATGTTTCAAAGTATGTACAAACCAGCAAACATCTATACATTATGGACACTCAAACAGACTGTATTACCACACTTAATTATGCTAAAACTGATTAATATGTCAAGCATGATGGACCCTACTATAATATATACCTATACAGTCAACTTACTTCACAATCCAACTGGATAAAGGAAAAAATAATAAAGGAAATATATTTTGATTTCACGCCAAATGTTCTTTATCAATCGTGCTTACCTTCTTCATTCTGTGTCACTGCAGGAGCGATGGAGCAGAGAAATACTACCACCCAAATCGTATACATGTTGTTCAATGGATACTGATACACATGTCAGAAATTATAATTATAAATGCTACTACATCAAGTTCCAAAGTGATTTTACTGCGCCTCAGTCTGTTGTACTGATCAGTTTTCCCCTACTGCATTATCACAAAAATATCGTTAAAAGAGGAAGTGAATGTAGAAAAATTTTAGTAGTACAAGGCAACACCTTGAATAAATATTGCAGTACATGTATATAATACAACCATTTTGTGTTGACATAATTAATTTGAGCATATCGGCTATAACCACAATAATTATGGTTGCATTAAATGAGACTGTACTTGTACACATGCACACACAATCATACACACGTTGCATAAGTGGTTGGACTGGTTGTGTGTGTCGCGTATTATTGGGGACACACTCTCTGTTTTTTCTTAATTTTTCTAAAGGTCGTAAAGTTTGTAATCGTTTTTGTCAAATTATTGGGGCCACTAATAATATAATAAAACAAACAATACAAACGGAAGGGGGTATCATAAGATTGTGCCCCAAAATAATTCGCCCCTCAAAAATGAACAACAAAAACAGGCCATTCACGCTACGTACGCCACTGTGGACGTGTTCATTGATCATGGATGTGTAGAAACCTATACAGAAAGAGTATCACACTGGCAGTCGCCTCGATCTAAACTGAAACATCGATCAACCTGTTCTGACGGTTGTCTGCGACTTGCTCCACCGACCGTCTTAAAAAAGAGAGACATATTAAAGCAAACCCCATTAGAGTTGATTATTTCTGAATAACGATGCTCACACAGTGTAATTACGGTCTTTTCAAAGTATTTACGATTGAAGAGTTCAGAGTTTTATTTATCGACTGGAAAGTATAACTTAAAAGGGATCTAGTAACTTTGTTCACATGTGCAAAAAGTGGTGAATGGTTAAACATGTGTATTGCTGAAATCGGATATGTCTACTGTGTAATAATTTCACGTTAAAGTGATAATATGATATGGCCAAGTTATGAGTGAAAATGCAATGTGATATTCATTAACTCATTGCACTGACTTTATTGCACAGTTACGTACATGGTTGTATACATTTCCAGAGGGGAATTAAAAATCAGAACACTTCAATCGTAAATAACCCGCTTTAGTACTTTTTAGTATGCGCTTAAAGGGATAGTTGAGTTTTGGTAAAGAGGGCACTTCACAAAATATTTGTTTGTGAGATGATGAAAAACTTACTGTCAAATTTGAAAAAAACATACAATTTTAATGACAAAATAAACTTTATTTGATCAAAATCGGTTCAGAAACGGCTGAAATATCCATAAACGTATTTGTATTCAAGATTTCTCTGCCAGGGGACATTTTGACTTTTTAGAAAAATTTAAAAAATGCTTATAGACTACTTTGAAAAAAATCTAGATAGGTTTTTAAAAAGTTGTTGATGATATCTGTATTGAATCATTATTTTAACACAACATCAATGCACAATCTTGTATGAAAAATGGCAAAAACCACTGAGTTTTTTAGAGAGCGCCCTCTTGAGTTGTAACGGCTCTTTTTGAATGATAACATGGGTTTTACTTAGTCGTTTGTAATTGTGTATACTTTTCGAGCATGGTGGAGTTATAACTATTAGTTTGTACCGTAATGGTGCAGGTTTTGGTTACTAAAGTTAAGTTTGACCAATACTCAACTATCCCTTTAAATGACGTTTCATGTGGTACCATTTGGACTTCAGTGGTGAGTCAAAACATTTGATTCCAAAAACATTGATCAATTCCATTATAAGTGATACCGAAGAGGAAATACAGTAAAGTTGCAATTTATTGCAAGTCAGATCGTGGTCTCGTTGCAGAAAGATATACGATCTCTTGTAAGTTACAATATATTGTAAGTCAGATCATGTGTTCTAAATGTGCGAGTCTGATTGGTTGAAACGCGCAATGTTTCTGACTTACAATCAATTGTGTCTCTTTCTTGCAACGGGACCCATGTACTTGAATTGAATTAAACAAAATTAGATTAATCATGAATTGAACATGATTTTATTTGTGTTTTTACAGTTGGAAACATACAAGTAAAATGGTCGATAAAGTACAATATTATTACATAATAGTACATCAAGATATAATATAATATTTATATGTGCAAATAAATACATTATGTTCAAACATATGATTTTGGAAATAGGGGGGACCCAAAAAGCCACGAGACTTGGTCAGAGGTGGGTGGGCCACGCATAAACAATATACAATTAATTTAAGTATAATCAAAGACACTACAAGGGGAAGACTGGACACTGCGCCGGTTTTGTACAGCCGTGATCAATTGCTGTTAAAAAAGAACTCATGTACATCATCAGGATTGTTGCTGTTACCTGTGTCATGGTTTGAAATCAAAATAGTAACATTTATTTGAATACCTCTTTTCTCTTTATATGAAGAATTGTTGTTAACAAGAGTGTCACATCCGAAACACAAGCATTTTGTTAACTGTCATATCGGAAATGCGATGCCTCAAAAAATCCAAGTCAAGTTAAAGTCATGCAGGAAATCTGGTTCCTCTTTTCACTTTCTTCTCCAAATTCGAAGATTAAAACATAATATTCACTTCTCATTTTCTATGCAAAAAACTACAGAAATAAAAAAAAAAAAAAGATATGCAGGATTTGAAAATTTTCATCTTTGTTGACAAATTTGCTAAAATATCAGAAATATCAAAAAACAAGTGTGCCTTATGTCTGCATATATTTCAAGTTCATACTTCTAGTAATCTAAATCCTGATATCCACATGGACAGGAGTTAATTTCATTAATTTTTTGTCCCTAGTTTGATTTATAACATTTTCACATAAAATTTCATATTTCATATTTATGTATCCATGGTGAATGAAATGTTATAAATCATCAAAGAGGAACCAGATTTCCTGCATGAATTTAACTTGACTTGGATTGTTTGAGGCATCGCATTTCCGATATGACAGTTAACAAAATGCTTGTGTTTCGGATGTGACACTCTTGTTAACAACAATTCTTCATATAAAGAGAAAAGAGGTATTCAAATAAATGTTACTATTTTGATTTCAAACCATGACACAGGTAACAGCAACAATCCTGATGATGTACATGAGTTCTTTTTTAACAGCAAGCAAAGAAACTTGTACGTGAATGTTGATTCTGCATGTCTACTATTATTTATTGGAAATTTTCACCTGTAAACAGACAAACTTAGAAACAAACACCTTTTAATATTTGGTGTACGTACATTTTGAGATAAAAAAGCAAAATAAGAAGGAATTTGATACTTCACTACCAGTTCCCTATTGTGTTTTCAATGGCTACGCGCGAAAACAACAAGAAGTTAACCTACCCAACGCTAGCGGCGCCCTTCCCGATGTACGAAATTCAGCGTTACACAAAATCCCCGAAGTGTCCAGTCTTCCCCTTGTAGTGTCTTTGGTATAATATATTACATTTGTTGATACCTTATTAATGTAATTCATTTTCCACAATTGTGACAATATCCAATGCTCTTTTTTTAATCATTGGGAAGGGGGGGGGGGGGGGGGCACGTTGACCCCCCTCCTTCCCCCAAAGCCCCTCGTTGCTACGTACACCACCGATTAAATAATAATATGACAAGTTTATAAAAATATATGAAATATATAATATAATCATATAAGATGTGTGGCTTATACACAATGTTTCGTTTAGATTCAGTAGTACTGCTAAATATCAATACGTGTATAAACCATATACAAACATATCAAGAACATATACAACATAATACAAGCACGACTATATACCTTGGAAAATTATAATATACAATTGAATTTACCTGTTCACAGAAATGTATAGGCATAGACCGTGTATGTCAGCTATATATTAGTTTGCAATATCATACAAGATCAATTTCTAAAATTAGGATGTTTGTACAAATGTATAGTTCAACGAAATATTCACCTTTATAATTCCAATTATTACCCGGCTTGTACATCATATTTTGAGAATGTTATTAAGCATTATTCATGTATGTACATCATATGAAAAGTTCGAAGTAGGGTTGTGTTTTCAAGCAAAAGCCTGAATTTACATAAAATTCACCTAGACTTTTACCCTAACAAGAATGGGGGGGGGGGGGCTGATTTGCCTCTATTCCTCGATTTCTGCGATTGCTAAAAAAAAACTACAGTATCCATGACAACGCGTCGCTCGAATCTTGCGTCTTGTGCATCTTTTGATACCAAATTTGCGCCCGTCGCGATTACGGTTGAGGTGTCACTATAGTCACATGTCTATAGAGTCGCATGTCACACACAAAAAATGAACAAACGTGCATTTTCCCATTTATTTGTGTGTTAAATGCATGATAAGTTTGAAAGATTAAAAACTCTCTCATTCCCGCAGTAAGACCTTAAATATAATTTGAAATAAAACATATCGAGAACATTTAAATCAAACATAGTGAGAACCGCTTTAAACTTAGGAAAAATATAAAATATACCAATGTTTTTACAGAAACATAATTAATTGCATAATGTGTAATGTGTCAGCTAAATAATAGTCTGCAATTATACATACAATCGTTACAAGAACAATGGTCAAAGTCATACAAATGGATAGATCAACAAAACATACATATTATAGACTTTATATGCAGTTACACCTTCTAAAACCCATTTAACCCGTCTTGTCTGATTTGAAAATGTTAAGCATAAGTTATACGTATACATGTACATATGAAACTTTCGAAGCAGGGATGTGTTTTCAAGCAAAAGCCTATTTTCACATAAAATTCACCGAGACTTTAAGCCCTAATTTGGAGATCATACGCACAAACTGAGCATCATGCCACCCCACCATGACCATGGCACTTAGTTAAGACTTCAGGCCCTCATTTTAAAACATATCACGACAATCCTGATAAAACATGATATAATCACCGCTTAATACTCAAGAAAAAAATATATACAAAACATTTACATGAACATATTGGCATAATATGTATGTGAGCTAATAATGTTAATATATTAATATTTCAGAATCTCGAAGGTAACTATGGTAACGGTTTAATATTATTTAAGTATGGAAACTCAAAAACCCTTATTTAAAGTCACCAAATGTAAAGTTGAGAAGACCCCCCCCCCCCCCCCCCCTAGATTCAGAAAGGTCTGGACACATTTGTTGGTCTCGGTTCCACATTTTACCGAGATCGGTGGTCTCGGTCTCTATGGTCTCGGCCACGTTCTCGGTCTCGGTCCCGCTTTTGTAAATTACGCACCCCCCCCCCCCCCCCCCTGAAAAAATCCTGGTTACGGGCCTGCATCTCTGACCCAAAACCAGCTTTCCGTGGACATAATCCACCTGAAATCCAGAGACATTGTTTATCTCTCAATTGGCCCGTGGTCTCTAGTTTAGCAAGTATAATAACTCGTATACTTGTAATGTACAGAAAAAGCTCGATCAAGTAAGGTTCCGCGAATATTTGGTAAACACTAAGCAGTTATCACTTAGCTCTTCATGCTCGACTAATTAGTAAAATAATCGGGACATGATGCTGACATGGCTGATGGCAGTCACTAATTCCCTCAGCATTAAGTGCGATGATATGTTGATAAGAACGCCATCGAGAGTCCATAATAATGAGGAAGACTAAACAAATATCGGTAACTAGAAAGTCCCATAAACCTTGTCAATATTATGAAATCAAACCATACTGTGGTTAAATAATCTGATTCCGGTAACAACATCATGTATTAATTGAAGTCAGAGTAAACTTCGTCGCTGTAGATCGGTTCGTGTTGGGTCGATCCGTTGCCTTTCGGATTCTGGTCTTTGATGGCTGAATAGTACACGTCGTCGCTGTCTTTGGGTGGTTCTGTCGCCTGGTACAGATGGTAGTCACTGACCTCCTTACCAGAGTGAAGGACGTTGTAATCCGCATCGTCCAGGGCTCCGTGTTGATATGACTGGTCAGGGTGATCCTTTGCTGCGAAGTCCTGATACTGGTGGTAGTCTCCCACTTCCATCCCTGAGTGGAGGACATTGTAGTCGTCAACACTGACATCCCGGTCATCTCGCGATGCCTGACGTCTGGTCGTATCAGCTGTTGTCTTTGAAGACTGGTGCAGAACATTGTATGCATCATTGGATTCGCCGGGCGCAGGATTCTGATCGAGTGCACCATATTCGCCGATGTCAGAAGACGGGGGAGACTGTTGATTCCCGTCGTCAACGAGACCAAGTGTGTTGTACGTACTGTCGACTTCGTTGTTCACCCCCTTTTTGAACCTGGCTTGGGGTTTCCTTGCGCTGTTGACATCCAGCGCGACTCCACCATGGTCCAGTGTATTGTACGTCTCCTCGCCATGCTCGCCCTGTGATGCTGCGGATACTTCTCCATATCCGTCGTCACGTTGCGTCATTGGTGAGCTCCCGTCGTGGTTGAGATGGTGGTAGGTATCATCCCTGGAAGCAGCGGGTGGATTCATTGGTCGCTGTTCTTGATATTGAGATCTGGAGGGAGTTTCCATCAGGACGTTATAATCACCACCATCAAGTTCGTAGTTTATATCGCGATCATTTTCTTCATAATGAGGATTTGTATTCCCTTTGATGGCATCTCCTTTGGGTTTTACCGACTGATATGAGTGGTCATTCAATGCACTGTCACTGGCAATAGCAGCTGTGTTGTACCTTCCCTGGTGGCCTTTCGTCTCCGTGTAGGCGTAACTGTATTCTTCATCTCCACCCGGTGGCCTCATCACATCAGCGTATGCTCCATTGTCGCCAGGTAGACCATTTGTCCTAGGATAGCCTCCTAGTTCTCGGACTAGGTCCGGTTGCTGGTAGTCTGGCAGTGCAGATGAATAGGCGGAATTTGCGTAGGCGTTGCCACGGGAAGATGGAGGACGCTGCTTTAGTTCAGTTGCTTCTTTCTCGGCCGACTTCCTGAAATATGACCAAAATACAGACAAAGAGCGCTGTATAATTATCTAAAAAAGAAAATACAAAGCTTTAATATGACTTGTCAGTACGGGTTGTCAAGATACCGTCGATTGTATACCCTCTGCTCTTATTCATGATCACTTTAAACGATATTTTATCAATCCTCATGCTGGATTTATATTAATATTACACGTCAAAAACGTACTTGTTATTTCTTTAATTATAAAACATAAAAGATTTACGTTGTGTTTAAATATCCAGATAAAAATATATTTCTAATTCTAAATTTATTTTGTAATAACTTGGTGGTTGGAAATATTTCGGCATTACATTGAACCTTGAAGTACATCAATGATTTGCCTGAATTTAGCTACAATCTTGTTTCCTTAAAAACAATTTGAATAAATCAATTTAATTACGCTTAGTATTGATATCCAAAGATACCATACACGTACCTGCTGCGATGACGACACACAAGTAAAACTGCAAACACCAGAACAACCACGACGATGATTATTACGACGGCGGCGACTATCGCGGTCGTATTTCGCCCACCTTCATGAATTAAGCGACAAAGAACAACAACATTTAGAAAATTGATATAAGAGATTTAAGCACTGGTGCAGAATCGGCTATGATGAACTTTTTGACTTTGGTAAAAACAAAATAGATACACATATAATACTTGAAGGTATTTTATGACTAGCCACCATCGATAACGAAAATATGCTATGACATGAATTGAGTCATTTGTGAAATATTTTTCGTATATTAATGAAATTAACGAGGAAGAATGCTTTCCATTAAAAAAAAAAGTAGAGTAGTTGTCGCAAGATATTCTCTCGCACAGTGGCTTTTCAACACACATCTCTATAAGTATAGTAAGTATTTCATGAAAAAGAAATATAATAATTATAACAATAGTAATACTTATAGGTTCGATTTAAATATAGCGCCTTATGCCCACATAATTGTCAGGCATATTGACTTCATCATGTTTATTGCGGACATATTAAATGGAGGATTCAACCAATCAGACAGTACGCACCAATCACCATAAAGGTGCACAAAGTAGTGTGTCTTGGGCTATTCCAAACATGGCTAACTGTAGTAATAATAGCATGATCAGTGTGGTATACTTTGCAGCCAAATATGGCATTACACCCGACGACAATTACATTCTAAATAAATGCCAGCAACCCAATACAAAATCCGTTTATATGATAATTATAATAACATAAACATTGACAATTTACCACATTCACACACATACAAGTCATTATACTGAATAATGTACTGTCATTGTTATATTATAATCGTCTAGGCTTTAGCCTAAGCCAAGTTTATATACAGGGTGGCCCAAAAAAAACGGAACGGGGCACTTCCCAAAATATAATACCACAATGTTTATGTTCATCGGATAGGGTGTCCTTTCCAATGAAAAACGATACCAAGAACAGTAATTTTGGTCAGGTCGTTTTTGTTTAAGGACGCAGTGAGTGAGACCATGTCAGGTGCCGATTTATGTCGATTTCGACCTAGTCAATGCCAGTTTAACCGCACTCCTTGCCCGTAATACCATTCAGCGACCAGGCCCATTCTCTCGGCACACGACTGAATGCATATGAACGGCGGTTCGTGCAATTCATCAAGCGCTGGCTCAATACAAATTGACAAAAAAGAGAACCTGACATGGTGTCACTCACAGGGCCCTAAAACAAAAACTACACGACCAAATTGACTGTTCTTGGTATCGTTGTTCATTTGAAAAGACACTCTATCCGATGGACATAATACATGTGCTACTTTATTTTGGGAAGTGCCCCGTTCCGTTTTTTTTTGGGCCACCCTGTATAGAAGGGCTTTATACAAAATAACTGTCCTTTTTTATACGAACATTATAAGACAAATTCATATTTGGGTTTAATATTGCATCGTTCAATGAACCTCCTTCGGAACTCATATCAATTAATCCTTTCGCAAATATCATAATCATAATACCAGTTTGTTGATCCCCGGCCCCGGCCCCAGCCTTGTGTGTTGTTGAATATGTAGTAATTGCTTCGCGTTGAGTCACATTTGGCAACGTCGGATTAACGGTAGTGGGAGTAACTGAAGTCGGAGTAGCTGTAGATGGAGTAACGGTAGACGAAGTAACGGTAATCGGAGTAGCTGTCGATGGAGTAACGGTAGACGAAGTAACGGTAATCGGAGTAGTTGTCGATGGAGTAACGGTAGACGAAGTAACGGTAGTCGGAGTAGCTGTCGATGGAGTAACGGTAGTCGGAGTAGCTGTCGATGGAGTAACGGTAGACGAAGTAACGGTAGTCGGAGTAACGGTAGAAGGAGTAACGGTAGTAGGAGCTGCGGATATTCAATTTCAAATGTTTAATTTGTATAAAAATGTATCGTTAATATCACAATTTAACAACTTTGTAAGAATTATATAATAATACAAAATGTAATAGTGCAGGTTTTCAGGGTTAAATTTCTCAGAACAGCAGTCAAACTGACGGTTTTATAATTAAATTCAGTAATAAATTGACGGCTTGGATCATCATTTGATTATTAAACACGTTTCTTTTTTTTGTTTTAAACAATATTAGACATAAAAACTGAGCATCCAATTAAAAACACAATGTAGAACATCCAATTTCCCGGGAAAATTACATACATGTTCTTGTCCTTGTAGCAACTTTAATTGATAATATATATACAAATGATTTGTGTGATATTTCATCAGGAATTATATTAAATGATATTAGTGATCACTTTCCAATATTTTGTATTCTAAGTCAAGAAGAAAATTGTACTAAAGATAAAAGCTTTAAAGTACATCGTGAAATTACTGATGATAGAATACAGGATTTGATACAGGTTATACAAGGGATTGATTGGGATGTTTTGAAACAAAACCCTGATGAAAGTTATAATAAGTTTTTGTATATTATTAGTAATGCCTATAGAAGATGCTTCCCAATTAAGAATTTTACTCCAAAAAATAAACGTAGAAATAAACCTTGGTTCAATAATGAAATTAGAAAACTCATTAAAAAGAAGTCACGATTATATAAATTATATTTAAAGAATCCTACTGACTATAGAAAAAATGTTTATAAGACGATAAGGAATATGGTAACAAATAAAATAAAGAGTGCTAAAAGGGAATATTATGGGAATCAATTTAAAAACGCTCAAGGAGATATGAAAAAAACATGGCAAGTTATAAATAATGCAATGGGTAAAGCTACTAAATTAAATAATATAAATAAGATTGTAGTTCAAGGAGAATCTCTCGTAGAAAAAAATAGGATTGCAAATGCATTCAATGAATATTTTTGTAATGTTGGTTTTAACTTAAATAGGCAATTTGATCAATGTAGTAATAACGATATTGGAAGATTTATTGAATGTAATGGTCAATCTGCCTTTTTTGATGTTATTTTACCCAATGAATTGATAGAAATTGTGAAAAATATGAAGAATAACACAAGTCCAGGGTATGATGAAATAGATATACGAGTTATAAAAAAGGTGATTTATTATATATGTGAACCATTATGTGCAATATTTAATCAATGTATTCAAATGGGTATTTTCCCTGAAAAAATGAAAATAGCAAGAGTTAGTCCTATTTTTAAAAATGGTGCTTCTGAAATATTATCCAACTATCGTCCAATTTCTGTCTTGCCTGTTTTTTCTAAAATATTTGAAAAGTGTATTTATAATCGTTTATTTAAATTTTTATTTACGTGCAATATATTATCACCGAATCAGTATGGTTTTAGAGAGGGGCACTCTACTTCATTAGCATTGGTTAATTTTGTAAATATAGTGACAAGTGCACTAGATAATGAACAAATTTTAATTGGATTGTTTTTGGATTTAAGTAAAGCCTTTGATACGCTCGATCATAAGATTTTATTGTATAAATTGAATATGTATGGAATTCGAGGAGTGATATATGATCTTTTTAAAAGTTATTTATCAGATCGTACGCAATATGTAGTAATTGATGATGATAAATCTGAAACAAGGACTTTTAATTGTGGAGTGCCCCAAGGATCCATCCTTGGACCTCTTTTATTTCTTATTTATATAAATGATTTGTGCAATACATCCTCACTACTTAAGTATATTTTATTTGCTGATGACACGAGTGTATATATGACTCATAATGATATTGGCATTTTAGAAATACTTTTTAATGAAGAAATAGACAAGATAACCAATTGGTTAAAGTGCAATAAATTATCCGTTAATATAAGTAAAACAAATTATATGATTTTTACTAATAAATGTTTGAATAATACGCATATTTCTATTAAATTAGCAGGTTGTCAAATTGTTTGTGAATCTTCTTTAAAGTTCTTGGGAATAATTATTGATAATAAATTGACATGGAAAAATCATATAAATGTTATTTGTAATAAAATATCCAAAGGTATAGGCGTTATGTATAAGCTCCATATGCTACCTATACACATATTGAAAATGATTTATAATACAATTGTGGTACCATATTTAAACTATGCCAACATTGCTTGGGGAAATGCAGCTGATGTATATTTGAGTAGATTGTTGAAATTACAGAAACGTGCAATTAGAATTGTAAATCATGATTTATTTTTAGCACATACAATGCCAATATTTTATTCTCTTAAGCTTTTAACTTTTTATGATATATATAAATACCAACTTGGAGTGTTTATGTTTTTATGCTATAATAAGATTTTACCCTCTTGCATTTTAAATTATTTCACTCTCAATTTAACTATACATTCATATGTCACAAGAAATGCCCAGAAATTTCATTTACCCAAAGTAAGAACATCTTTATCGCACAAATCCCTTCTTTTTCAAGGACCTCTACTTTGGAATTCTCTACCGGATAACATTCGTGAATCAAAATCAGTAAATGTTTTTAAAATGAAATATAAACAATATCTAATCAATACGTACACTTGCGAGTAACTAAATGCCAACCCTTAGACCTAGTAGTAAGTAGTTTTTAGTAATAATTGTTGTTGTTTTCCTTTGTCTGTTTGTTAGGTGTTTCGTTATATTGTACTGTTTTTGGATAATTATGTTTGAATTTTGAAATTGAACTATGACTTTCATTATATTTATATACATTTTAATTTTATGTACAATGTTTTGTCTTAAATCTATGGGTCGACCACACGATAAGGTCTTGATACCTTTTTGGTTTGTTACCCCTCAAAAAATAATTAATTTTAACTTGTACATGCAATCTGCATTCTTAAACTTTAAATGAAATTTACTTTTATATTGTTATCAATTTGTATGTATTTTATATTGTTGCTTTTATATTGAGAAAATAAACTGAACTGAAGTTAATGTTGTTGTTATTGTAGTTGTTGATGTTGTTATTGTCCATAATACGTTTTCTGGTTCAATTTACATGTAATATTTCAGGAAAAGATATTTTTGGGGTATTGAGAAAGAGATACGTTATAGAAAACGCAATATAAAGTAATATATAAACTACTAATATGACATGTTGCTATCCGATATTTTGAATGAATCACACAATATCTGTTGGCCAATTTTTCTCAAGTTTTCATCAGTATCCCATTTTAGTCTCATAATTAATATAATTTTAAAATCCGTTCCATATTTGCATTCACTTTTAGCTAGTTGAAAGATCTACACATGCATGCGTACATTTTCACTCACTTACTAATTTACTGGTATTTGGTATGTTTAGTGTGTAATTAATCGGTTACATGTTAAGATTTCATGGTTTGGTAATTTGAGGATCAACTAACCTGGTGTAGATTGCCATATTTCAGTTATTCGAATGTCATCGACTGCGACGGGAAAATAACCGGAAGTTGTACGTACAGCGGTGAATGATATCTTTAACAAATAAATCAGTTAAGAGTTATTATACTTTGCATTTTTACAGTGATATATTAATATCGAGATAATATTAATTTAAGTGAATTGTAAATAAGGTATGATTTTACCATCTTTCATGACCGCTAGCTGATATATCGAAAGTGAACATGTCAACTTGAATTACATTAAATCAAAACTAAATTTAATGCAAGAGATAGATAATCAGTACATTATACATTTTCAATGATTTTGTCAGACATTGTATATTATTCAATATACTAAATGGTTGAGCTAAAGGTTCCATTTATTAAATAGAACTTTTACTTTTTTAGTTCAACCATTTACCATTATAATACAGAATACAGAAATTGGAAGTTTTTGAATAACATTGATCAATGTCTTAAATTATAATTTAACATATTGCGTACCTCTATTACAGACGTGCATGTGATATTCATTTCGAAATTCTCCCAAGAACCTGACGCATCATTGAGAACATAAGTCATGTTGTCGCTGGAGCATGACGATTCTATCTCAAGGTGGCCCCTGGCATTCCTGTAGTACCGGAAGGACAATTGTCTGGTACCCGGAGGAAAGACTGGTAGGTAGAAGACAGCCCGCTCAGTTACACTGGTTGCGTAAAAATAGCGATCTAAATACCATACAGAAAATACGAAAACAGTACAGGCAAAGCAATTTGGTGATTCTTTGTGTAAAAATAGTGAGATCTGTAAACGAAACAGTATAGAACAGGGAATTATTCACTAAGATTTTATGTTCAACTTAACTTAGACTTAAATTGTGGAAAGCTGTTAGTGGATGTAATGAATGGCCGAAAATGGTTTAAAACATTTTAACATCATCGATATTTTCTGTTATGAGGGATAATACACGTTCTTGGACTAAGGGATAGTTGATTTCTGGTAAAGAGAGTACCGTTTTGGTCAAACTGAATTTTAGTAACCAAAACCTACACCATTACATTACAAACTGATAGTTATAACTCCACCATGCTCGAAAGGAATACAAAATTTCAAATGACTAAGTAAACAGCCTGTTATGATATCATTAAAACAGAGCCGTTAAAATTCAAGAGGGCGTTCTCTAAACACTCATCGGTTTCAATCATTTAAAATAAAAATATTCTACATTGTGATGTTTTGTTGAAATAATAATTAGATATTTAAAAACCTCTTATGTTAATTTTTGAAAAGAGTAAGCATTTTAAAATAATTTTAACGGCTGGTTCAAAATTCGTATGGAATAATTTTGGGGCCCGACAATAATTACAAATGGTTATGTTTTTGTATATTTCAGCCATTTCCGAACCGATTTTGATCAAATAAAGTTATTCTGTCATTAAAATTGTATGCTCTTTCGAATTGGATACTCAGTTTTTCATTATCACACAAACCAATTATTTTGTATAGCGCCCTCTATAGTCCGGTAGATTTTTTAGGACCTGGAAACGTTCTTTAGTCCAACGTTTTTTTATTGATTCATATTCTAGAAGGGTTAATAACAAATTTCCGCTTTGTTGCCACCTTGGCAACCTTGTGCAACTTTTTTATAAGCATTATAAAGTTAATTAGCTAATTTGCATATTTGTGAAATAAGGTCAGGGGTCATTTTTCTATCTAGGAATAGTATAATATTGATTTAAAAAAAACAGTATTCTAGGGTATTTTGGGGCAATGATTCCATTTCCGGTGCTGGTTTGTAAGTGCCATATGGGCAACACCCTGAAATCCAAGATGGCTGCCCCTAATTTGCATATTTATGAATATTATTGATTTTCAGTGGCTACAGCCTCTAATAAGCCATAATTGCAGATTATTTTTCCTCAGTCATGTTCTAAATGTGTGATAAAGATAATTTAGCTTGGTTGCCACCTCGGCAACCTCTAGCAATGCATAAAATTAGCACAATTAGATTGTTCACCTAATTTGCATATTCCCAGAAATCAGGTAAAATCGTGGATATTGTGATCCCAGAAGATTAAAAAGACAAGAAATATCACTTTTCCAAGGTTTTAGGGGGCAACAAATCCATTCATGATTCTTAATTTGACGTATCAACTTGGCAACCCACATATATCCAAGATGGCCGCCTTTGTCATTTTAAAGGAAGTATAATGCTATTTGCCACTTAATGGCATTTATTTTTTATAAAAGTATGATTTTTTTTTACTGTAAACAACCAATTACATTGTGATTCAAGTATTCTAGTTGTTTATTCCAATAGTTAAAAGTCCAAACATTATAATATAGATCTAATATAAACAAAAGAATGAAGTCGTGTATCATAACATGTGTAATTTGGGGAGCAGCCATCTTGGATTTGAGATGGTTGCCATGGTGATACAGGGAAATAAGTATCAAAAATGGATCTGTTGCCCCCTAAAACCTTGGAAAAGTGGTATTACTTGTCATTTTTACTTTTCGGGTTCCCAATATACTCGATTTGGGGGAATATGCAAATTAGGTAAAATACCTAATTATGCAAATAATATGCATTACTAGAGGTTGCCATGATGGCAACTATTCTTTGATATCTTAAATACATACTTAGAACATAACTGACAAATAATAATCTGGAATTATTGCTTATTAGAGGCTGTAGCCACTGAAAATCAATAATATTCATAAATATGCAAATTAGGGGCAGCCATCTTGGATTTCAGGGTGTTGCCCATATGGCACTTACAAACCAGCACCGGAAATAGAATCCTTGCTCCAAAATACCCTAGAATCTTCTGGGATCACAATATCAACGATTTTACCTGATTTCTGGGAATATGCAAATTAGGTGAACAATCTAATTGTGCTAATTTTATGCATTGCTAGAGGTTGCCGAGGTGGCAACCAAGCTAAATTATCTTTATCACACATTTAGAACATGACTGAGGAAAAATAATCTGCAATTATGGCTTATTAGAGGCTGTAGCCACTGAAAATCAATAATATTCATAAATATGCAAATTAGGGGCAGCCATCTTGGATTTCAGGGTGTTGCCCATATGGCACTTACAAACCAGCACCGGAAATAGAATCCTTGCTCCAAAATACCCTAGAATACTTGTTGTTTTTTAAATCAATATTGTACTATTCCTAGATAGAAAATGACCCCTGACCTTATTTCACAAATATGCAAACTAGCTAATTAACTTTATAATGCTTATAAAAAAAAGTTGCCCAAGGTTGCCAAGGTGGGCGACAAAGCTGAAATTTCTTATTAACCTTTCTAGAATATGAATCAATAAAAAAAGCGTTGGACTAAAGAACGTCTCCAGGTCTAATACACAAAATATAGGACCGTCTACAGGACTACTATACCAAAACTCAACTATTCCTTTAAATGTCTCAAATATTTGAAAATAAAGGTTGAGACAAATATAGTTCCATTCTTATTTCTTATTCATGTGTGTAAATTCGTGTTAATTATAAACTTGGATACGATGTTGAGTCATGTTCCTCATAGTATCCTTTGGGATAGATAAAGACTACATGTGGAAGTATTAACCTGTAATAGTCCTGTATACGGTCCTATATGTCGTGTATTGGACCTGGGGACGTTCAGAGACGTTCAGACAGATAGATAGTGTAATTGTATACATACAGGTTTCTTGGATTGTCCAACTTCCATCATCGTCGAGTGGTTGTTTTATAGAACAATCATTGTAGCTGAAATCGCAAGACCAAACTGCCAGGAAATAAAGAATATAAACTTTTAGTTGAAAATGACTATGTCATTCAATTTCACTGAAAATGGTAGTCATAGTATTGATGATAATTATTTGTTTAATAAAAACTGAAAAAAAAAGAAAATTGGGTTTCCCCGGGATTCGAACCCGATATCTCCGGATTGTTTAATTGTTTAATTGTTTAAATAAATTGTTTAATTAAATTATCGAATAAATGTGGGCTGAACATTTATTTCAACTAACGGTATTTCAGTGGATTTTTAGCCGTTTCAGAACCGACTGTCATTAAACGAATTTTGTTATGTCTTTAACATTTTCTCCTTTTATTTATCAAATTGTACATTTGGTCTTTCATTAACTAACAAACAACACATTCTTGAAAAGCCCTCTATGCCCAAAGTGTACTATCCCTTTAACCATGTTTAATTCATATAATGATGTCATTGATAACGATATGTCTTACCAAAATATTGTGCGCGGATTACCATGACAAATAACACGCATACCCCTTGGTGATGACATTTTTAATTCAATAAACGTGATATAAATGTTCAGTTGATGTGATTTTCAAATTTTCACAAACCTCCAGTTAACACTTGAATATCGTCTATCCTTACTTCGGGAGCATCAACACTATACTGCAGTGCCGTCATAGATATCTGCAAAGTTGATTAACGATTTTGCTTCATTCAAACAAAGGTTTCCAGAATTATCAGTAAATCATTCCGGAATGTTAAGTCTTAAGAAAATATAATCAGGTTCATGTAAAGCCTTAATTCCACGCAAAATTTGATAATGATTATGATAACGTTACAAAATTCCTCGGTATACATACACACTAATAAACTTATCGTATTGGACTCGTATATGGATTGCCACAATATGTATACCATTACCTACCATTTGTGACATATTACATTTTCGGATGTAATATTTCTGAATTCCTCTAAATAGGCTCATCTTTCTAACTTTGATAACAAAAAACTTATATACAAAAAGGATCAGAAATCCTTCAAGAACAGAGGCACTGTATCGACAAATTCAACACATTGCTCAATTTGTTCAGCTTTTCATATGACGACTGTATACGGGTTTTGTGGCAATATGTCACGTTTTGATAAAAGGAGGAAATTATTTTTTCAATTGCGACATATTTTCCAAGTTGTCCCAACATCCATTTTCGTTAGTTTATGTATAATATTATTGTATGTAATGTATACAGTCTATATTACTTTTTTTATAAACTAACGATTGTACGTTACAAGGTTACATTTGTCCATTCGATTCGATTTCGTGAAAGACAAGTTCAGTTTAATTCAACAACAGCAGCTATATATAACGGTCAATGTAAAGAATCATTTCAATTTGTCGAACACTAGTTTATATTTTAATCAAAAGGAACATTACATAACACGAAGATCATGTATAGTATAAATGGTTCGAAACCTCCTTCATAAAAGTTTAATTTGCCAGGAATATTTATGCATATTTTAGTAAATTATTGCAAACACAAACATTTCAAACAGTGTTATGCTGTATTTTTGTGTATTTATTCTACGTACCTCCAAGGTGGATGTGCATATGATATTTACAGCAAAATATTGCACGTAGCCGCTTGTATCACGGATTAATTTGTTAGAGGCTGGTTGGTCATTTGAACAACCTGTAACTGCGAGTTGACCACCATCCGTCAAGTACCGGAAAGACAGTCTTCCCATACTTGAATAAAATGTTGGCAGAGTAAAGTTGACCTCAGAATGTTGAGGAGAGTCCAAGTTAAATGATGCGTAATAGTGTTCTAAGAAAAGAGGGGGGTTAAAGGGATAACACAGTTCTGGTCAACTTAATATAAACTTTATGTAGTATTCATTTAAAGCTAATGATAATTGAATGGTAGAAAGAACAAGAAATAAACAAAAGAAGCCCTATCCAGATCAGATATATTTCTGGATATGTCAGCTGTATCTGAACCGATTTTGTTCAAATTTAGTTTATTCTGTATTTAAGAGTGTGTGCTTTGTCAAAATATTACACATAGTTTATCATTACTTAACTAAACAAAATATTTCTTGAAGCACTTTATGAACCAAAACCTAATCTACGTATATGTTTGTCAATTCTGATTAAAAAAACTGATAAGAAAAGAATCAACAGTAAATTATTCACAATCTACATTATTATTCTTTCCAGTAGTTTAAAACTGTTAACATAATGGTTAAGCAAATTTAAAGGTACGTGTGTATAGTTATGTAAATACAAAAATATAGCACTGTAGTGCTTTTTTCCTTCTCTGGTATTTCTCCGTAAGAGCGGTGCCTGCGATTGGGGAGGGGGATAGGGACCAGACTCCACGTTCTCCAAACTAAAAACTACAAAATATGAGCAAACAAATTTCACGTGTTTCGACCATCAAGACCACAACTAATAAGTTGCGAAAATAAAAGCTTACTAAAACAAAATGTATTTCTACGTAATTAGCTACGATTTATATAAATTTGTCTGAAATTGTATAATTCATAATAAACTAATTGTGTCTCATTTTCCTACATGAATTAAATAATACAAATTATGATTTCAAAAAATATAAGAGCATTAATTGTCACCATACATAATGTATTACAAATAAAACTCACTATTTCCGTTGGCACTGGTGTCAATCGTCCAATCTCCATTATCGCCTTCGACTTGGGTCATAGAACAATCGCCGTTGCTAAAATCGCAATACCAAGCTAATGCTAAATTTGAGGGGGAAAAAGAAAGTTTTCGTCATTTTCTATTTCTATAATGTGTAAAATATTTGTATATAACATTAATCGTGCATTCGATATTTAAATTTCGTTTAATACTGAGTGTCGATCATTGATATCAGTTTTCCCTAAAGAACATGTGAACATCGAATGAAAAAGGAAATAACACTTCAGTTTGGCTATTTTCGAGAAGTTTACATAAAAGTTCATTGTATCATTATAACCAACGATTAGTCTTTATCTGTCATGTCTGTATGGAGCCATGATCAATGTTTGGAGCAATTTATTAAATTCATGGCGATTTATAAACCGCCTGAAATACTAAGCAATAACTTATATATGCTCTCAATAGCATAGATCCTGGTTTATGCGTTGGTCCCTGTATTGACAAATACTATACTCACATGGTGTTGACTCGCATCAGTGGCGTAATGAGCAACAACTTTTGGGGGGGGGGCAGAACCAAATCCGTATCACCACCGGATATTGCAAAAGGCTTTTTTTGCTAAGGGGGAGGGGGGGGGGGGGGGTTGACCCAATGACGATGCGGAGCATCGTCCACGAGGCGCGAAGCGGCGATTTTTTTTTGCTATTTTGAACCCCCGCAAGATCGGTAGAGCGCACGCTTTCTGATCTCGAGATCCAGAGTTCGAACCAAAGACTGTAGAATTAAGCGTCTTTGGTTCGAACCCAGCACACTCCGTTTGTCCTTCATTGCTGCTCTCTACCCAGGAGTATAAATGGGTACTTGGTCGGGTGTTAATTAGCCTTCAGCGCCCGGTGGGCTGCTGGGCTAGTATGCTCCCCAGGGAGTTGAGATGGTGCGCAAGATAATTGTGCGGGTTTGTCCTGTACCTGATGACCAAGGGTAATAATAAAGCGCTTAGAAACATTGTATTAAGCGCTATATAAATGTAATATATTATTATTATTAAGGGGGGTTTGAACCAATGACGATGCATCGTCCACGAGCCACGAAGCGGCGATTTTTTTTGCTATTTTGACCCCCCGTAAGTGATGATTTCCACATCACAAATTTAACTTGGCAGCCCAAGGGGAGGGGTTTAAACCCCCTAAACCCCCCCCCCCCCCCCCCCGTAGATCCGCCACAGCGAAGCGACTGAGCGGGGGGTGGGGGTGGGAGGGGGGTGTCCCCCCTCCCACGGTAGGGAGCTTTTGCATTTTTGCACTTGAAACTGTGCAATCTGGTCCATACATGTACCTGGAAAGGAAATTCTGACTATACGACATTTAGTATAATGTGCGTTACCCGGGGGGGGGGGGGGGTACTCAGATTATAGTCGGACGGGGTTGTGCGGCTGAGACCTCCCAACCCTTACCCACATCCAAGGGTCCTTTTGCTGTAAATAGGTAGGCTACTCAGGTCTATGGATTTTTTGTGAAAAATGGACCCATGTCTGAGGATTTCGAACTTTAAATATTACATTTTTTAGCTGTAATATAAAACAATGGCCAATCATTTTGCATTTTTTGGATACATTTTTGTATTATTAGTGAACTGTACCATACTACAGGGGCGGCGCCAGGGTATTTTCCTAGGGAGGGCGAAAGTGTATACATTGAGGGTGCGAAGCGACCGAGTGGGGGGAGGGCAACTTTTACACTAGAATGGAGCTATCTGGTGCATATCGGAGGTGAAATTCTCAATTTTTCAAATGATTGAAAACAGTGAATAGTCTTCAATTATGAGGCGGTAATTTGCATACATATTAATAATGCGAGCGAGCGGAGCGAGCTTGAAAATTTTAGCAATTTCACAGCGAAAAAAATTGCCATTTGTTTCAATATTATTGTATGGGTATATTCGTTTGTATTACTTATGATATGGCGTTATGAAGGGTAATATATAAACACTCGAGGTTGTGAAATATCATTTATTCGAGCGAGCGGAGCGAGCTTGAAATTTTTAGCAATTTCACATTGGAACATTTTTTGTTCCAATATAATTGTAAAAGTATCTTCGTTTTTACAATATGGCGTTATGAAGGGTAACATATAAACACCCGAGGTTGTGAAATATCATGTATGCGAGCGAGCGGAGCGAGCTTGAACATTTTAGCAATTTCACAGCGGAAAATTGTCATTTGTTTCAATATTGTATGGGTATATTCGTTTTATTACTTATGATATGGCGTTATATAACACCCGAGGTTGTGAAATATCATGTATGCGAGCGAGCGGAGCGAGCTTGAAAATTTTAGCAATTTCACATCGGCAAATCCCAAAATCCCGGAACAATGAGGGAGAAAAGAGGGGAAATGAATAAATGAAAAAAGGGACCCAGGTCTAAGGATTTTTAAAATGAAAATGGGACCCATATATACGTGAGTACCCCCCCCCCCCCCCCCCGCCCCCGGGGTGCGTTAGTGCGTCATCATCGTCATGATTCTTAACCAGAAGAGGTTATGATTGATTCGTGAAGAAAAACAAAAATGCACTCCCAAAATAATATTCGCAAAGTGACATATTCAGTTCAAACAGTGCATCAAAAGCATTATTTTATGACAAAACATGAACATTGTATTCCAGACGTATATACAAGACCGATTCCCGAGGGAGCGAAACGATAACCGAGAGGGGGAAGGGTGATGGTAGGTGGGTGCACGGTAAAGGTGCTTTTGCAATGTTTTAATTGAAATTATGCAATCTGGTGCATACTTGGGAAGGAAATTTGACTTGACATGAAGTAAGATCTGAGTTTTCTTGTCTAAAGAAATACTCTTTTCTTTCAATCACTTTTATCGAATTAGATAAAAGCCATGATTTGAATTTATTTGGGGGGTCAAGCGCCCCCCCATGACCCCCCACCAGTACGCCAGTGACTCGCATACTACTCCTGCATCTTCTGAGTGTACACAGTCGGCGGTATCTACGTCATGGAAGCATGTCGCCAATCCCGACTCAAAGCCGTAACATTCTACATTATCCAGCAAGATGGGTCCAGATCCCTGGCCAAAACTTGCTTGCGTAGGTGCATATATCGCCGAGCCAAGACCGAGCTGACGGCACACCACCTCAGCATCATCCAAACCCCAGTAGTCATCACCAATCTCGAGGCCGGCCTCGACCGGCCGACTTTGCCAGGCCTCGGCCTCGGCCTTGGCCTCGTAATGCCGTGACTCGGACTCGTCCTCGGCCTCGATGACTCGAGGCCGGTTCGAGGCCGGAAGATTTCATAGAATCTGGTGAATTTAAGATTCAACATCTATTCACTATTTTGAAGTATTTTCCAATAATATTTCATTAAAAACAAATAAAAATGTAAATCATACTATTGATAGTTAAGTTCATGCGCAGCTACGACCTACGTACATACCGTACCCATCGATATCTCTCGATGTAATATAGTACGGTACAGTCAAAGATCCTACATACAGCGCTAGCAGCGCTCTGATCGTGCGCACCCTAGAATTTGAAGATCTTGGTTGTTCAAAATTTTAAACAGCGTTGTTAGAGGGACCGGCTTAAACAGCGTTTTTGGTTGTTTAAAAAAAATTTGTTTTGCTGTGTATGCACAAGGCAAAGTAAGTTACGCAATGGCATGTGATCGATTAGATCACGATTATTTGGTAATACTGAAGTATCTCGAAAATACTTTTGCATTTTCATGAAATTCTCAGTTTTGGAGGTCTTGAGGCCGGCCTCGGCCTCGAGGCCGGCCTCGAGGCCGACTTTGCCAGGCCTCGGCCTCGGCCTTGGCCTCGTAATGCCGTGACTCGGACTCGTCCTCGGCCTCGACCATGGTGACTCGGACTCGGACTCGGCCTTGGACCATGGTGACTCGACTACAACACTGGTCATCACACACCGTTCCCCACTGGCCGCTCAGAAAGATTTCTACTCTCCCCTCGTAGGGAACACTACCTCCAACAAGTCGTACTGCATAATGGAACGAAGTTACTTTTCATGTTGCTTGTACATTTATCAAAATGATTAGAAACATTATACTTTACTTTACCAGACATGTTGGCTACAATTATGATACCAAAATAAATATTCAAATGCCACTATAAACAAAGTTCACTTTTCACTCATTCTAGCAAATCGCAGTTGTGTAGCTAGTGGGCACGGGGACACGTGCCCCCCCCCCCCCCCCCTCCCCCAATAGTTGTATAAGTACACTAAAGAGTATATGGACGTATGGAAATACAAAGAGTGTACACCCTTCCTGTACAGCCCCCCCCCCCCCCGCCCCCCCCCCCCCGGCCACCAAAATGCGTAGGAACACACTATACGCCACTGTATAGCTATTTGTATAAAATAGGTTAAAGGGCTTCTTCTATCATGGGTTGAGACGTGTAGTAAGGCCATAGGCGTACCCTGGGGGGGGGGGGGGTTCAACCCCCCCCCCCCCCTTAGACCAAAAAATGACTGTATTGGGGGATTTGAACCCCCCCCCCCCCCCCCCCTTTTTCAAATTTGTACTGGTCTCGAGACTACATATTAGTGGTCTCGAACGTCATTATCGATGGTCTTGGCCTCAAAAAGTGCGAAGAACCCTGGTCTCGGCCTCGAAAATGTCGAAAATTCCCGGTCTCGGCTTCAAAAATTGTCTACGACTACCCCCCCCCCCCCCCCCCTCCCCGCATACAGGAATCTCCACCAATGATCTTGGTCCCGGCCTCAAAATTTTAAAGGTACTTGGTCTCGGTCTCGAAAATTGTGAAGGTACATGGTCTCGCCTTCGAAAATTGTCTACGACTACACCCCCCCCCCCCCCCCCCGCTGAAAGAAATTTTTCTGACGAAATAACCCCCCCCCCCCCCCTTGAAAAAATCCTGGGTACGCCACTGTGAGAAAATAACGAGACAATATCAGTGGTTTTCCTCTACCCCTTGTTCTAGTTCGCTATCTAGGAAAACTCTAAGGGCGGGATTATTGTTTTCGAAATTGTCCCAAAAGCTTGTTTGCTAAACTTGGTATCTCCACGCTGGATTAACTTCAAACATTATGTAAATAGTCGTCATGAAACTGATTGATATAAGTAAACATGTAATGTAATAATAAAATAATACAGATCGATAAATCCAATCTGAAAATTTATCTTTTCACACTAGTCCGTGACTCCGTGTAGCCACTTTTGAATGTAGCGGTCACAAATCAAACGAAGATGTACGAAAAGCGAAAGGGTGCTGATCATTTTTTATATTTAATTGTGTTTGCTAAGGATAGTAGTGTATTCATAAAGTGTTTTGTGTGCAATCCATATTCGCTTTGATTATCGTAATGCTATTGTAATTACCTTGGCGTTAGCGGACCAGTTTTCCTAACTTATTTGTTATCCTTACAAATCTATCCGGGTTCATAGCATCTAGCAACCGAGTAAGACAATAATAGATCGTCAATGCATGTGTGTATCAGCTCATTTGGTAGGGCGCTGGGGCAACAATCCAGTTTGTGTGATCTGTTCAGAAACAGCTTAAACATCCATAAATATATCTGATTGGAATACATGTTGGGGAACAACTTTTATTGAATAGTAAGAAATATTTATATATCCTAAACATTTCTGAAAATATACCAAAATGTTTTTGTAATTCTGTTTGTTTTATGATCTCTCTATTGAATACATCTCTGAAGCAAGCATCACACTCACATATTTTGTTGGGAAAATGGTTGAAGTTTGAGGTGTCTGGAGGTCGCTGAAAACAGCCCTGTAACCGTTTACGTTTTTCTACTATTCAGTTTTAGTTTAATTTTAGTTTATAATGATAACTTTTAGTTACTAAAATTATGTTTGACCTGAACTGCACTATCCCTTTAAAGGGGTAGTTTAGTTTTGGTAGAGAGGGCGCTGCACATCACAATTTTTTTTGTGAGATAATGAAAAACTGAGTGTCGAATTTGAGAGAACATGCAATTTTAATGGCAGAATAAACTTTATTTGGTCAAAATCGGTCCAGAAACAGCTGAAATATCAATAAATATATTTGATCTTATAATTATTTGGGGCCCAAATAATTAGATGATTTTTTTCAAAAAATAAAAAAAATGCTTACACTTTTTCAAAAATTGTCAAAAGCGTTTTTTAAATAGTTGTTGATGATCTATCTACTAAATCATTATTTCAATAGAACATCACATGCATTATTTTGTATGAAAAATGGTTGAAACCAATGCCTTTTTAGAAAGCGCCCTCTTGTGTTTTAATGGCTCTTTTTTTAATGATAACAAGCTTTTCACTTAGTCGTTTGTAATTTTGTATACCTTTCGAGGATGGTGGAGTAATAACTATTAGTTTATAATATTACTGTCCAGGTTTGGTTACTAAAGTTCAGCCTTACCAAAACTGTACTACCCCTTTAAAACAAAGAAATATATACAATACAAATATATACATGATATATAATGGATATTGCGACGCGGATATAAACATCCAAAGAAATGGCGTGTTCTACCAAATGACAACAACAACAGTATGTTACATATTTTATATCAGACCATACTTATGTTAGATATAAGTTTTGAAAATAATAACAATAACATTTCCATAATTATTATCAACGTTATTACAATTACAATCATAGTACTGAAATTACTGTAATCAATCTGAAACTTACCTTGCCCATGTTGATCTTCCGAAAAAGAAGAACCTATGGATCCCAACAGAACTGCAACGAGGACCAACAAAGTATCCATCTTGTACGAGTTCAAGAAATAAAAAGACATATACGCATGTCTTTCCCATGCATTGGCACGCACAAAACGGAACTATACCACTAAAAATACTCCTGAATGGCTTGTCATGTGTGGGAGTATATGGAATACAAATAATACAATTTTGTTTGATCAAAATCGAAGTCAAATACAGCAACGCTTTTTTTTTACTATGACATTTTGAGCGTTTGCGAACAATGATGATTTTTCGACACAATACGTCCACGGTACGGTGCATTGAGGAAGTACGGATTTTATAACTCGAACGCATCAATATTTGCTAAGAACCGCAAGCAAAATAATCATGTTAATGAGCATTTGTAATATGTTTAGTACAAACCTCACACAATAGTGATGTTGTACGCACAACTTAACGATGGAGGTAATTGTTATTATTTGTCAGTGCGTGGCATTCGTTCTATAATTATGATAGGGGAATATGGAAACGTAATACACTGAATCATCACATATCTTGACGAGATCTAGTAAATATATGGCAACATGCAAGTAAAAACTGACGAAACTTTGATATAATGAGCATTGTATTTGTATGGCCACTGATGAGTATACTTGGTGTTGTGAAGGAATATCATGTTGCCAATTTGTTAGCGGAAAGGCAACGTTCTATGGCATTGGGTTTTGTACACAGTTGAAATAGTCCAAACTCGGTGGTTTTGTTTTCATCTCAAACAAATCACAGATATCTCAATAATGACGTCTGCAATGGTGTCATACTTCTATTAATAAGAGAAAACAGCCTGGCATTAATTAGTCTTTCGTCAAGACTCTCACGCTATATGCACAATTACGCGAGCGGAGCGAGCGGAGAGTGAGCGTAGCGAACACATCGAGCGGGAAGGAAGCCAGTTCGTCCCGCTTGCTGACCCCGTGCTCTCTCACAGCTAGCTAGCTCGCGATCTCATAGAGAATCTCCAAGCCATATAAAGCCTTGACTAAAGGCTAGGCATTAACAAGTTGGAGGAACCACTAATGTAAGATCTGCAAGTGAGTCTTGTAGATTCGAAAAGCGCCACAGTCAATGAAACTACCAAAGTACAGCACGATGAGAGCAACGGAGCAGAGTCAGATGACGACATGTCATCAGACGGCAGCGACAGCGCCAGCGACGACACTGAGGCATCTACGCTGTCTCCAGAAACTCCGACTCCACCGAAACAAGACAAAGCCGCAAAGAAGAGGAGAAGGAAGAAGCTAAGTCTAAAAAAGTAAACATTTATAAGAAACAAAAAATGAAGAAAAAAGATTGAATGATAATAATAAAAAATGAAAATGTCAATGATGGAAAATAAGTTTGATAAAATATGTAAGATGTACGTCAACATTAGTTTAATGCTTTTGTTCGCGATACAATGCCAGTAGGAAACAAACAGGTCAGAAGGCATATTACTCATTAATCGCGAAAATCTGTTCACACACATGCGAGATTATATGAATAATACGATGATGATGAGTAACGACAATTGCAGCACCGAGCAAAAACAGAAAGCGACGACGAAAGGATGCAATATTGTATTGCTAATCAACTCGCATTATAATGTTCAGTTCGATAAGCAAGAAGATACAAAAAGAAGAAGAACAAAGGAAGAGAAAATAGCGGGATAGAAAGGCGAGGAATTAAATTTACACTTCATCTCCCTCAATGTGAGAGGAATTAGAGATAAAATAAAAAGGAGCAAAATATTGCGATGGTTGAACAATCAGAAATGCCATATTATTCTATTACAAGAAACATTTGTAACAAAAGACATTGAAAATACAATACGCGAAGAATGGAACGGAACTTGTTATTTTAATAATGGATCAAACCATTCGGAAGGTGTTTTAATTTTAGTAAATAATAATGCATTGATTAATTGCTTGAAATGTTACTCAAAGGAAGATGGCAGAGTACTCGCAATTCAGTTCTCTGTTCTTGACAAAACATATTTTTGTGTTAATGTGTATGCACCTGCAAAGAACGCAGAGAAAGACGCTTTTTATAGACTACTGCACATATGGGTCAGTAAATATAAAGGTCATGATGACATTTTGATATCTGGTGGTGACTATAATTGTGTTCAAAATCGTAAAATTGATACCTATGGCATGTCACACGTTTATTTACCAAAATCTAATTTTAAAAAGTTTATTCGAAATAATAATTTGGTTGATGTATGGAGAAAATTTAACCCAAACAAAAAACAATTTACATGGAGACAAGTTACACTGAAAATATACTCTAGGCTTGATTATTGGTTGGTCGCTGCTAATTTTGTACATAATGTTTATTCAGCAGATATACGTCCAGCACTCAAATGTGACCACAATGCCATCTCTCTGAAAATTAAAGTCTTTGAAGAGAAGCGTGGAAAAGGTATATGGAAACTGAATAACTCTCTTCTTTTAGATATGACATATAAAGAAAATGTCAGATATATCATTCAAAAGGTCAAATTAAATAATGATAATTTGAATGTGCAAATTCTATGGGAATTATGTAAAATTAAGATAAAAGAGTATAGTATTAAATTTAGTATTGATCTTAGAAAAAGAAATAAATCTCATATAGTTGATTTAGAAAAGGAATATAAAGATTTATTTGAAAGTGATGATGGTAATACATCTCCGGAAAATATGAATAGAATGAGAATTTTACAAAGTGAAATTGGTTTATGGTATACAGAACAATGCAAAGGTGCATTTATTCGTTCAAGAGAAAAATGGATGGAGCAAGGTGAAAAGTCAAATAAATATTTTTTTACAATTGGAAAAGAGAAATGGGAAAAAGAAGGAAATTGATTGTGTTGAAATTGATGGAAAGAAGTATAAAGATAATGTGTTAAAGTACATACATAAATATTACGCTCGCCTCTACGCCGCACATGATAATGACCCACCGATTAATGTAGGTCAATATGTGAACGTTACTCCTTTATCTGAGGAAGGCGCAGACAGTTGTGAAGGTATGTTAACAAAGGATGAGTGTTGGCAAGCTATTAAAAGCATGAATACAAATAAATCTCCTGGCATGGATGGACTGTCTGTAGAATTCTATAGATGCTTTTGGGAGGAAACAAACGAAATGGTAGTAGGAAGTTTGAATGAAGGTTTTCATAAACAGGAATTATCAGGGTCACAAAAACAGTCAATCCTCACTTTGTTGTATAAAAAAGGTCCCAAAACATGTTTAGATAATTGGCGACCTATATCTCTACTGAATGTAGACTACAAAATTGCAGCGTGTGCTTTGTCAAGGCGGCTGAAATGTGTTATAGGCAACATAATATCGCGTGATCAATCTGGTTTTATGAAAAAGAGATCGGCCCTGGAAAATGTGCGGCTGGTTCAAGATGTGATTGACTATTGTGAATTAGAGAAAATACAAAGTATTTTGATGTTTATTGATTTTAAACAAGCATTCGATAATGTTAATCATTCGTTCCTTTTTGATATTTTGAAGAAATATGGTTTTAAAGATTCTTTTATTATATGGATACAAACCCTTTATAAAAATGCTTGTGGTAGGATTTTGAATTATGGATGGCTGTCAAACACATTCAGTATCCAAAAAGGAGTGCGACAAGGATGTCCACTATCAGCCTTATTATTTATTCTTGTTGTTGAAGCGTTAGCTGTAAGGATTAAAGAAAATAATGATATTCAGGGACTAAATATACCCCATCCTGATACCACCCAGAATGAAGAAATTAAAATTGTTCAATATGCAGACGACACAGTAATATTTGTTAATTCATTGAGATCTATGAGAAATGTGATGAAAGAGATTAATAATTTTGGAAAAATCGCTGGTATTTGTGTTAATTGGAAAAAAATCAAATGCAATGTATCTTGTTAAAAGTTACGATGTTAATGAAGTAGATGGTCTGAAATTTATAAACGAACCTGTCAAATGCCTTGGGGTATATGTTGGCAGAAATGGTAAAGAGGTGGAAGATATTAATTGGGAGGGGAAAATCGATAAGATCATGAGGCTTTTGAATTTATGGAAGATGAGAAATTTGACTTATTATGGAAAGGTTGTTATAATTAAATCGCTTATTATGTCACAAATAATATATCTAGCAACCGCTGTGACAGTGCCATATAGCTTGGTTAAGCAAATTAATAAACTTATATATTCATTTTTATGGGGATCAAAAAAAGAGAATGTTAAAAGAAATATTTGTATAAACACTGAAGTAAAAGGAGGGTTGAATATGGTTGATTTACAATCAAGAATTAATTCACTACGACTATCATGGTTGATTAAATCTATGAATGATAAGCATGCATCATGGCAAATAATGTTTTTTTATTGGATGATAAAAGTCGGGGGAATACCAACTTGCCTCCAATTTAATTGTAATAAGTTTCATATGAAACAGATTTGTTTGAAATTAAAAGTGCCACTTTTTTATACAGATTTACTTTGTATTTGGTCTACGCTAAGATACGTCGATAAGCTTGATGTTATTGATATTAAAGATGAAATTTTATGGAACAATAGTAATATAACATTTGATGGAAAAGTACTCCTTTTTAAGTCATGGGAAAATGCGGGGATTTTAAAGGTACATCAAGTTACAAACCAAGGTCAATGGAGGGATTCGAAAAGTATTTGCCAAAAGTATGGTTTATCAGAATTGTTATTTTTACTTTGTTATGCAAAGTTAAAAAAAGCATTCCCGAAATATTGGTTACAAAAAATGCGCTCTAGAGAATATGAATTACTCGAAAAACATGAATCACGATTAATACCAATTTCAAGTGGTGAATATATTGATATTATAAATATGAAAACAAAGCATTTTTATTTGTTGTTATTACAAAAGAAACGTCTGAAACCTATTGTGTTCAACTTTTGGCAAGAACATTTGTTAATCCCAGTGAATTTTGATTGGTATTATGTTCTTCTGTTTAAATTGAAGACATTGAAACATAATAAAATTAGACAATTCAATTTCAAATATTTGTATTTGTTTTTGCCATCAAGATATAATTTATGTAAATGGAAGATCGTCAATGATGATAATTGTCTACTTTGTCATACACCAGAAACAACCAAGCATATGCTGTTAGATTGTAAAAATCTGAAATTATTTTGGAAAATTATATCAAAGATAATATTTTATTTTTGTTGCACAGAATTGGAGATAAATGAGGAATTGTTAACTATTGGTTATAAGATTGGAAATAATGAATTTTATTTGGTTAATCTACTGATTAACTTTGCCGAATATATCATTTATAAAAATTACATTACAAAATCACGGAAAGGGAAAATAATGAATGTCAAAACTATGCTACAAGAGCTAAAATATGATTTAATATTTTATCTCAATTGCAAAATATATTTTCCAATTGGGTTAAACAAAGTAAAACAGTTCATTGATTTTTTGTCATAATTGTGTATGTATAATACAATATTTATATGTTTTTGTTTCTGTTTTTATGAATAATGTAACCATATAACTTGTAAATTTTTGAATAAAATAAAGTTCCCTGAATGGGGCAAAAGAAAAAAAAAAATATATGTTTAGTACAAACCTCACACAATAGTGATGTTGTACGCACAACTTAACGATGGAGGTAATTGTTATTATTTGTCAGTGCGTGGCATTCGTTCTATAATTATGATAGGGGAATATGGAAACGTAATACACTGAATCATCACATATCTTGGCGAGATTTAGTAAATATATGGCAACATGCCGTAAAACTGACGAAACTTTGATATAATGAGCATTGTATTTGTATGGCCACTGATGAGTATACTTGGTGTTGTGAAGGAATATCATGTTGCCAATTTGTTAGCGGAAAGGCAACGTTCTATGGCATTGGGTTTTGTACACAGTTGAAATAGTCCAAACTCGGTGGTTTTGTTTTCATCTCAAACAAATCACAGATATCTCAATAATGACGTCTGCAATGGTGTCATACTTCTATTAATAAGAGAAAACAGCCTGGCATTAATTAGTCTTTCGTCAAGACTCTCACGCTATATGCACAATTACGCGAGCGGAGCGAGCGGAGAGTGAGCGTAGCGAACACATCGAGCGGGAAGGAAGCCAGTTCGTCCCGCTTGCTGACCCCGTGCTCTCTCACAGCTAGCTAGCTCGCGATCTCATAGAGAATCTCCAAGCCATATAAAGCCTTGACTAAAGGCTAGGCATTAACAAGTTGGAGGAACCACTAATGTAAGATCTGCAAGTGAGTCTTGTAGATTCGGTAAAATTATAAAACAATCAACATAATTATAACAAAATAACAGAAGAACCATGGGAAGTCTGGAGTAACCTCTTATGGTGGGACTGCAGTGGCGTAGCTACGGGGGGGCACGGGGGGGCACGTGCCCCCCCAATAATTTCGAAAAAAACAATAGAAAACATAAGGGGACATTTTTTGAAAAAAACAAAGAAATACATAAGGTGTGCCCCCCCAATAATTTTCGTGCCCCCCCAATCAGTCCGACCACGCTACGCCACTGGGTGGGAGTATTTGGGGCACGATTATTACTCTATGCAGATGAATGAATATGCCACTCGACATTCTGAGTGCGCAAGCGTTCACTCCCAATGGAGTGGTAATCAACTCCCCGTCGTCAGGTGTTACACTCATTAAAGGATTAATCCGTGATCCACTCAATACCACTTTTATTCCTTATTAGTAGTGACCCTCAATATGAATTATGAATAGCGACCCTCATCTCACATTATGAGTAGCGGTCCATATGAATAACGGTCCTTATGCCTTTCTGAATAGTGACCCCTTCTGTGTTTTATGAATAGCGGTCCCTCACGTATAGGAAGTTACACATTGTGAATAGCGGTCTGTATGAATAGTGGTTAGTATGAATAGCGAGGTTACCCCAGCAAATCGGTTGCACTGTCTAGTTGTACTTTACAGTGCGATCATAATTAATGAATTGCTCTCTTTACAAACATAACACAATACAAACATGCATAAAGGGGGTACTCGCATTCCTCACTCATACTCACACATGCACACACACATTCACACACTACGCACACGCACGAAGACACACAAACGCACAAACACACACAAACACACGCGCGCGCGCACACAAAGACATACACACGTACGCACACTTTTTTTTAAAAGTAATTTTTATTCCTCCAAATTAATACATTTACAATTGAATATACATAAACAAAATATGTCCAATGTGAACATCTTAAACAGAGAATACAACAAATTACAATTCTAATGAAAGAAAGTATAAATAATTACCTTGCATACATAAACAATTACAAATCTTACATCACATAATTATAAACTACAGAGGAATAATGATAATTGGAGGTTTTTAAGCTATGATAAAAAGAAGAAGAAAAAACAAAAACAAACAAACAAACAAACCCCCTCTACCCCCTACCCCCCCCCCCCCCCCCCCCCCCCCCTGCACACTCACTCGCTCACACCTGGTCGGTAATCTGCTCAGATTCATTTAGAAATGATTTTTTACAAAATACATAATTATCAATACTTTTAAATGTGACAAGCACACACACCCATACACACACACACACACACACACACACACACACACACACACACACACACACACGCACGCACACACACACACACACACACACACACACACACACACAGAAACACACACACACACATACACGCACATGAATAACCTGTCAGTGTCACACCATGGTCCGAATTCCTACTCTAAGCATGCATGGATATTATACTAGGTAATAGTAAGCTTTTCATGAAATAAGTGGTTGTGATATTGACATTGATGCAGTGACTGGCTGGGCTCAAAAAGAAACTTATAATTTTGCACATGATCATATCTTAAAATCCTGTCCATCAAAATCAACCAAAATGACACACAGGATTACTTAAATACTCTGCTCTAAACACATGTCAGTAACTAAGCAGTTGCCAACTTGACACAACCGCAAAAAGCACTGACATGGAACAACTTCCGGGACCACATGTCACAGTATAAGGGACAATGCAGCTCTACAGGAAGAGAGGAACGATCTCCCCAGGCCTGTATCAGAGCCTGGCATATGCACTGAATGATTCCAAGCACATGGTGGACACATCCACTATTGATGTCTGTGTTTGGGTAACTGACATTACCTTCACTTTAATTTGTCTAGACTTCCTCACCTGCCTTAAACTCTGTTGCCGAATTTTCCAGGCTGTGACATGTGATACAGGTAACGGTTCCACGCCAGTAACCTCATGGATATTGATATGTCAATGGAGTAGGGTATTTAAGTAATCCCGTGTGTCATTTTGGTTAATTTTGATGGACAGATTTTCAAAATATGACCATGTGAAAAATTATAAGTTTCTTTTTGAGCCCATACAGTGTATGTTCGGACACCATTCGGTCGTTTGGAAATGGCTCAGGCTCCGTTCTACTTGAATGGTATGTGAGCTTAATCGCAACCGATAGCAATATGAAGTTTTGAGTGAATTAATCCCGAATTAATATTTGTTATAAAAGGGATGAGGTTCAAGTTATCCCAACACTAATTGGATAAAATGGTTGTGGCGACACTGTCTATTCATATTTGCGTTTGTGTAACGCACACCGCTGTTATATTACTGTTACAAATGTCGGTCGGGTGGTGACAAATGTTATAGGGGATGAAGAAGATGATGATGATAATGATGTATTGTTTGTCTTTAAATAAATATGTTCAATTTTACTCAGCAATCATACAGGTTCAATTCACAATCAACCATGGTAGCGTGGCTCTTACAATGATCCAACGAGGCAAGGAGATAATGAATAATAGTTGATAATTCAAGTTCTTAAAATATATGGCTTGAGTTTATTTACAAGAATTCAACACATGAATATGTCGACATGTATAAGTGATAATTCCAAATAAATCTAAGTGAAGAACTAAACTGTAAACTATCAACTGTAAACTGCGGAGAAAGCAGAACTGACTTGAAAACTAAACGTAACTCCGAATGGAAGACTGGATCTCATCAACATGTCAACTACTCGATGTCTGGCCGCGCCGCGCTATTTATAGGCCGGGTTCTTTGTTCTATCTCGAGAGTATGACAAATGTACGACCTCGAGTTGGAGAAAACTCTCAGTCCTCTGCGCATGTGCAATCGGAAAGGCCGACCGCGACTCTGCTACAAAGTCAAGTTATCGCTCCGTCCTTGAAGCCAAACACAAGGACGAGCTCACTACACAAATATGCGCTAGCAAATTTAGCACTATACGAGAGACGAGCTCGCTTCCGCGAGAGTCCATCCTTGAAGTTACGTAACACCGGCAAGCAAGTATCTCGGGGAAGAGCAGTTCGCTATATACGAGAGTTTGTCCTTGTACGTTTGTCCTTGTAGCACCTGCTGGAATGCTTCCCAGGGAGTGGAGAAAAAGCACAATATAGTGCGGAAGTGTATTAAATGGCCGAGTTTTACATAGTAATATTAGATGCAGGTCCCTCTGGGAAAACAGAGCAAAAAGAGCACTGAAGAGACCAACCTGGATAAAGATGACTACAGTTTGTCCTTGTACGTATACAAAGTCAAACCCGCTCTGCTGAACTTCATCTTGGAACTACGCACTACAAAGACGAGCCTCGCACAGCGAGAGTTCGTCTTCGGAGTTACGTATTGCAAAGACGATACGCTCTGCGAAACTCCGCTCTTGAAGTACGAGATGCGGGGCCAGCGAGTGACCTTCGCTTATCGTTCTTCAAACAGCGAAGAGGGCTAGCAAATAACCTCTACGAAATGTCTCTCAACCAGCGCGACGGAAGGCAAGGCTTGCATCAATTTATCAACTCACAAAGGAAAGTCCTTGAGCAAGGTCGGCCCAAAATGCACTCGCAGCATAAGCGAATTTCGTTGTACACTACGCATGCGGTCAACGACAGTGGGGAATGCAGTTCACATTATAATTACATTATGATTACATGTATAACCTATATAACACATGGAATAAGAATTTGCACAATCGAACGATTTATGAATTGGTAACATTACGTTCGTGTATGACTGCTTGACATTGTTTTTTATGCGCATTATTGCCACGTCATTTTGTGGTTTATGTCTGTTATATACGACTGCCAATTATGTGTTTGTATTCCTCTTCCCCATTCGTTCTTCTTCCCAATTGGTTGAAATGTGCCCGTTTATATTGGACCGTAGACTTGAACCAAATCATCGAGTATCTTAGAGGGTTCTTGTAACATTGCCCAAATCCACAAAGCTTAGTTAGACCTCTAGTGGTTCTCTCATAACTTGTTGTATTCCATGGAACAGGTTTAATTTTTTCCGAATTTCCCATTCCATATAAAGATATTTACGATTGATGTGCTCGGACTTTAAATTGCCCACTGGAAATTGTGAACAAACTGCGTACTTTAGTCAGTGCAATGAGTTACCGATATCACTTTGCAATGTTCGCTCTTTATTTGTCATTTTCGTGAAAGTTATTATGCAGTTGTCATATCAAATCACACAAATACACATTTTATCAACTAGGCTATTCATCACTCTGAGTGTGTAAACAAAGTTACCTGATCCCTTTAATGCGCAATGCCTACATAAACAATTGTTTTAAATCAACAACGTTATGTTTCTTTTGTTCTCTGTATTGATTCTTTTTTTCTATTCTCATCCGTGTTTGCCTGTTGATTTAAGTCAGGTATGTGTGTGGCAAATATTTGCTTACTAATTTTGTTAATGTTTATTATTTTATAAATCGTATTGAAAACAATTAAGGATGCAGTATACATTTCGTAGTTAGAAAAAAGGGTTGTGAAATAAGATGACAAAGCATAACTAGCAATGACTAGTGGCGTAGCGTGGTCGGACTTACGGGTGCACTCAAATTATGTTTTTTCTTTATTTCGTCAAAAATCTACCCCTTATGATTTATATCGTTTTGGCAAATTATTTGGGGCAGGTGCCCGGACCCACCCCCTCGTAGTCGCGCCACTGCACATGAGTATAATAATCATGTATGTAATTGACTAATACATCGGTAGCATTGCTCGTGTTAGATCTACTCTCACACGCATTGAATCTGTTTTTTCCACGGGATTTTAAATGTGTTAAGTAGAGGAGGATGAGTTGCTGCATTGTTATAAAGGATCTAATAACTTCACATGTGCAAAGAGTGATGGATGGTTGATCAAAATGCGTATTGATGTGATCTGATATGTCCACTGTGTGATAATTTTACGTTGAATTGACAATATAATGGACAAGCTATTAGTAAAAATGCAAAGTGATATTCACTAACTCATTGCACTGACTTTATACAGTTCCATGATTGTATAACTTTCCAGTGGATAATTAAAAATCCGAATACTTCAATCGTTAATAATCCGCTTTTGTTAGTATGCGCTTAGATGATGTTTCATGCGGTACGATTTGGAAAACATGGCAGGCTCCAGTGTGGTCAGTCAAAACATTTGATAGCGTTTCCAAAAACATTGATTATTTCCATTATAAGTGATACCGACGAGGAAATAAAGTAAAGTTTCGATTAATTGCCAGTCAGATCTAATTGGCCCCGTTGCAGAAAGATATACGATCGATTGTAAAATAAAATGTATTGTAAGTCAGATCATGTGTTCTAAATGCGCGATTCTAATTGGTTGAAACGCGCAAAGTTTCTGACTTACATCAATCAATTGCAACTTACAATCAATTGTATCTCTTTCTTGCAACGAGACCCATGTATTTGAATTGAATTAAACAAGAATTGAATTGATCATGAATTGAACAAGATTTTTAATTTGTTTAAACGAACAAGTAAAATAGTCGATAAACAACAAGATCATTACATAATAGTACATCAAGAATATAATATGATATTTATATGTGCAAATAAATACATTGTATGTTCAAACATATAATTTTTGAGATAGGGGCGACCCAAAAAGCCACGAGGCTTTTGAAATGTGTGGGCCAGGCATGTACAATAATTTAAGTAATAATATATTTTATTTTTTGAGATATTACTTAGTTATTAACGTGATTCATTTTCAACAATTGTGACAATATCTTATGTTTTTTTTTCAAATAATTGGAGGGGGGCACGTGAACCCCCCCCCCCCCCTCCCCCGTGCCCCCGTCGCTACGCCACTGATTATATAATAATATGACAAATTTATTAAATATATTAAATATATATATCAGGTGTGTGGCCAAAATACAATGTTTCGTTTGGATTCAGTAATACTACTAAATATCAATACATGTACAAAACAAATATAGGATTTCTCGGTCAATTTCGTAAGTTGGCCACACAAATTCATTTTATGTTCATTCAATTTCGCCGATTCTGTCACCGCAGCTGTTATTTTCGTTCATATTCGTTTATTAGCATTTTAATTAATAAAACGGTCATTCAAAAACATTTTGTTTTCATTCGAATTAAAACGTGTTTCTTTTTCGTAAAGTTTGCATTCAATTTAAAGCGAGACGATTTGCGATTACGTAATAACGCCTTCCGTGAATCAAATTCGTTTCTTTGCATACAATTTCACAAGTTTTGCAATCAAAATAAACACGTTAATCATGTCAATCTCACCCAGTGTTATCATATAACCCCGCTAGCTTAGTTCCATGCTAAATCCATTTCAAATTATACGGTTTAGTAAACAAACATTTTTACTTGTCCTCACTAAATCAACACTATTTAGCAACTGAACGATCATGTGTTAAGTATATACCTAGCCACATCATCGATATAGAATATGCATGGAACTAAGCTACTGTCTTTTATGAATATGCCCTGATATAAGTGCATGTAATGCAAAGTATGTGTTTAGAGTTGTATTGTTGGAGTGGCGTATACCATCCTGGGACATCACGGGGGGGGGGGGGGGTCAATACTCTATGCATTGCTTTATTTTCATGTTTTTTATCATTTATTCGGTGGTCATGATCTCTTTTATGCCATTTATATTTGTGTAAATTATATGTAGTCTTTATTTAAGATGTTAAGAACAAACTATGAGTATAAGCTCAATCACAATCGTAATCTGAATCTGAATCACAATCTGAATCATAATCACAAGCACATTTACGATCATGATCATTGTTACTGTATGTGATCGTGATCGTGATCGTGATCGTGATCGTGATTGTAATTGAGATGGTGATTAAGATTGTGACTGAGATGGTAATTGTGACTGTGATCACGATCGTGATTGTGATTGTGATTTAGTGTGATGGTGATTCAGATTTTGATGTGATTATGATTGTGATTGAACTTATACTCATAGATTGTTCTGTACATGTTCAATACAGAATAAATATAATTTACACAAATATAAATGGCTTCAAAGAGATTACGAACATCGAATAAATTATCAAAAATAAAACCAAACATAAAAATAAATGTATAGAGTATTGATAACCCCCCCCCCCCCCCCCCCCCCACCACCACCATTGTGGTACGCCACTCCAATACATACAACTGTAGTCTGTAAACACAAACTTTGCATGCACTTATATCATTGCATATTCATAAAAAAGACAGTCTTGCTTAGTTCCATGCTAATTCTATATCGATGATGTGGCTATAGGTTAACACATGATCGTTCAGTTGCTAAATAGTGATGATTTAGTGGGTATACACCCCTAGTTAAGACAAATAAAATGTTTGTTGCTTACCCGAACCGTACAATTTGAAATGGATTTAGCATGGAACTAAGCTTGCGGGGTTCTATATATGATCATACTGGTTGAGATTTACATGCTTAATTTGTTTGCAAAACGTGTGAAATTGTATGCAAAGAAACGAATTTGAATTCACGGAAGACGTTATTACGTAATCGCGAATCGTCTCGCTTTAAATTGAATGAAAGTTTTACGAAAAAGAAACACGTTTTAATTCGAATGAAAATAAAATGTTTTTGAATGATCGTTTTATGAATTCAAATGCTAAAAACGAATTTGAACGAAAATAACAGCTGCGGTGACAGAATCGGCAAAATTGAATGAACATAAAATGAATTTGTTTGGCCAACTTACGAAATTGACCGAGAAATCCTATATTATAAAAAACGTATCGAGAACATTTACTTAAAACATAATATCAACACGATACCTTGGATACATATTATATACAGATGCATTTATAGTAATGTATAGGCATAATGTGTATGTCAGCTAAATAATAGCATGAAATTATACAAACACTCGCTGCAAGATCAATGGTTGCAATTATGATGTTGATTGTTCAAATTAATGGATTGATCAACAAAACATTCACCTTTATAGTCCCATTTAACCCGGCTTGCAGATTTTAAGAATATTAAGCACAGATAATATATACATGTACATCGTATCAAAAGTTCGAAGTAGGGATGTTTGTTTTTTCAAGCAAAAGCCTGAATTCACATAAAAAATCACCTAGACTTTCATTACGTGATTCTCCTAGTCCTTTCAGATGAAAACCTCACTTTGAGGGCCTAACCTGTGGTCGTGATTATCGTGATTTTAGCACTCAAGCCTGCATCCAGTAGATTTGTATCAGGGTTGGCACTTTCTTAGAACCAGGGCAGATCACTGTGATAGTACTGGGCCTCGGGGGCAGTAAACACAGCGTGGGATTGTTGACAGTAGTGATACAACTGTCAGAAACTGATAAGAATGTGACCGAGTTGATTACCACAATGGTGGAAAACAAACTAACGACACAATCACGTCATGTTAACCCTAAAAGACTGGAAGGGTACTGATTAGCCTCCCCTCCTCGATTTTTGCGATTACAGTACTCCAAAACGCAAAATATCAACAACGCGCCGCTCGCATCTTGCGTCTTGAGCATCTTTTGATACCAACATTTTTTGCGCGCGTCGCGATTACTGTTGCGGTGTCACCATGGTCACGTGTCATTTTAAGGTCGCATGTCACACACAAAAATGCAACAAACGTGCATTATTTTTCCCATTCTTTTGTGTGTAAAATGCATGCATGATAAGTTTGAAAGATACAAAGCTCTTTCATTCCAGCTGTAAAACCGTAAGTAGAATTTGAAATACAAACATATCGGGAACATTTAAATCAAACATGATATGAGAACCGCTTTAAACTTTAGCAAAATATGATATATACAATTGTATTTACATAAACATAATTGCATAATGTGTAATGTGTCAGCTAAATAATAGTGTGCAATTATACATAATATCGCTGCAAGACCAATGGTCCAAAGCATGATTTTAATTATACATATGGAAAATATCAACACAACTTACAGATAGACTTTCCATATGCAATTACACTTTAATTGTCTTGTCTATTTTGAAAGAATGTTAAGCATAGATAATACATGTGATACAAGATGACTGCCAATGCTGACAATAACTTGCTAAAAGTATTTGTTTACTTTGACTTACACTAGTTCATCAATATGCATAAGTTAAAACATCAGTTATTCTATAATATATCACATTTGTGTATTAATGCAAACGTACAGTATATACAAATGTTGCTCATTTACATACATAAAGTTTTCTTCTTTTGATGATACTTCTTAGTTTGTTCCAAGGATGGGTTCAAAATTGATTCAGACATCCACCCAAATGTTAAAATAGACACAACATACATGTTTGTACCATGAATAGGATACAAAATTAAAAATTCCTGCCAACGGCCATCTTGGGTTTGAGGGACTAGATGGCCACGAAAGGTTAAAATATCTGCTAGATTGATCCACTGGCCTTGATATACCCTGGATCATCTATTTCCAAAGTTATTTTCTCAAGTATCTCAATAAAAACACCATTTTCATAGAATATCCCATTCCCATGAATAAATTGGCATACATTATGGAAATAAGGCCTAATTTGCATAGATACAGTGTGTCTCTTTGGATGAATTTTTCAATTTTCTTCTTTTGATCCAAGGAATATAAAAACACCATTTTCATAGAAAATCCCATTTTCATGAATAAATTTTCATAAATCTTAATGGAAATTTGGCCTAATTTGCAACTTTTGATGATTTTGTTTCTTTTGATCAAAGGAATATGTGTGCCAAGTAAAACAATCGTACCCCAAAATGCAGTCACGGACCCCTTAACAAGCCTACTAACATGAACATCATATGAAAAGATCGAAGCAGGGCGTGTTTCCAAAAGCAAAAGTCTGAATTCATATAGAAATCACAAAAAAATGTAATGCTCAATGTAGAAATCTTCTACACAAATTGAGCATCATCAACCTATTTTCAGGTTCTTAAGTTCATGTCAGCTTCCCGTGGCCATTGGGTAACCAATGATCCACGATTTGTTTTCATGTCGATTTATGTGTTTTATGTTAAAGGTAGTGTTGAGTATTGGTATTTCCCGAAGTGCCCCCCCCTCCCGATATTTTTTTGTGAGATAATGAAAAACTGACTGTCAAATTCGAAAGAACATACAATTTTAATGACAGAGAATAAACTTTATTTGTTCAAAATCGGTTCAGAAACGGCTGAAATATCCATAAATATTTTTTTTATTCAAAATGATCTTCACCGACAATCACCGGGCGATATTTAGACTTTTTAGAAAAATTTCAAAAAATGCTCGAAGACTACTTTGAAAAAAATCACAATAGGTTTTTAAAAAGTCGTTAAAGATATCTCATATTTAATCATTATTTTAACAAACATTAAATGCACAATTTTGTATGAAAAAGGCTAAAACAAATTAGTTTTGTTAAATAGCACCCTCTTGAGTTGTAACGGCTCTTTTCGAATGATAACAGGGGTTTTACTTAGTCGTTTGTAATTGTGTATACTTTTCGAGCATGGTGAAGTTATAACTATTACTTTGTACCGTAATGGTGCAGATTTTGGTTACTAAAGTTAAGTTTGACCAATACTCAGCTATCCCTTTAATAGAAAATAAATAATGGAATGAACTGGGTGGATCATTGGTTACCCAAATGACCACGGGAAGCAGACCTGAAGACTATACAACCTATGTGCAAAACGCGGTGAAGCACGTCTTCTATATTTTTTAAACGTTCAGTGCTATATTTATAATAAACATAGGAAGCTCGATCATATAAAGCATGGTTCCGAGTACATTGGTTAAACAAAGAATGAAAGACTTTCGTTATGTTTTCTTGGGCGAATGGAGTATTTTTGTATAAAAAACAATATACAAAAGAACAATTTAGTTGACTGGACAGTTAAGAACATAGTATACAGTCTCTTTATTCTCTTTAGCGTCGAGTGTGATGATGGCTAGTTGATGATAGGAGCGCTATCGAGATTCTTTTTTGTAGAGGTTCCCAAAGCATCTATCTTTAAAAGTCCCATGAACCATAGGCGCCGGAAGTGGGGGGCAGGAGGGGCGGCCGCACCCCCCCCCCCCCCCAATCCAAAAAGTGGGGGGGGGGGCAAAACGCGTTTTTGCCCCCCTCCCCCCCAAAAAAAAAATAAATAAATAAATAAAATTAAAAAATATATATATAAGCTAAGACTTGTTAATTCTAATGTTCAAAAACTAATTTATACATCCATTTTAATTTTTCGCATAATTTTTTTTTCGGATATCCCCTCCCAAACCCTCCCCCTCTGGCTCTGCCCCAGCCCTCGGTCGCTTCGCTCCCTCGGGACAGGTACATAGGCTATGCATGTTGGATCATACATAATGTGCCATATTTATTAGTGTGTCAATTATTTGTTTTCTTCGTGAATAAGATATTTAAAATTTCTGGTCGATCAAATCATAACACGCTTTCCTCAATAACATTTAATCTTAAGCCCGAATTTCCTATCTAGGTATGCACGAGATTGCACCATTTCAAGTATATAAATGAAAAATCTTCCCCATGGGAGGGGGATACCCCCTCCCAAACCCTTACCCTTCTGGCTCTGCCCAAGCCCTCGGTCGCTTCGCTCCCTCGGGACTCGTTCTTGGCTGTAGGCTATGTTGTTAATTGGATCATGCATAATGTGGCATATTTATTAGTGTGTCAATTATTTGTTTTCTTCGTGAAAAAATGTATTTAAAATTTATGGTCGATCAAATCAGAACACCACGCTTTCCCAGATACAGTTAATCTTAAGCCCGAATTTCCTATCTAGGTATGCACCAGATTGCACAATTTCAAGTCCAAAAATGCAAAAGCTCCCTACCGTGGGACGGGGACACCCCCCCCTCCCACACCCTCCCCCCCCCCCCCCTCCCCGTTCAATCACTTCGCTCCCTTGGGTTTGGTCGCTTCGCTCCCTCGCAATGTCTCACTCTCACCTCTGGCAACCCTGTGAGTGTGGTTGGGCATGAGCCCCTACACAAACAAATCGTGAGCCCCTTTAGGTCTTTGCCCCCCCCCCCCCCCCATTCCAAAACTACTTCCGGCGCGCCTGCCATGAACGTTGTCACAATTAATTGAAGTCAGAGTAAACTTCGTCGCTGTAGATCGGTTCGTGTTGGATCGATCCGTTGCCTTTCGGATTCTGGTCTTTGATGGCTGAATAATAAACGTCGTCGCTGTCTTTGGGTGGTTCTGTCGCCTGGTACAGATGGTAGTCACTGACCTCCTTACCAGAGTGAAGGACGTTGTAATCCTCATCGTCTAGGGCTCCGTGTTGATAAGACTGGTCAGGGTGATCCTCTGCTGCGAAGTCTTGATACTGGTGGTAGTCTCCTACTTCCCTCCCAGAGTGGAGGACATTGTAGTTGTCAACACTGACATCCCGGGCATCTCGCGATGCCTGACGCCTGGCCTTATCAGATGTTGTCTTTGATGACTGGTGCAGAACATTGTATGCATCATCGGATTCGCCGTGCGCAGTTGCAGGATTCTGATCGAGTGTGCCATATGCACCGATGTCAGGAGTCGGGGGAGACTGTTGATTCCCGTCGTCAACGAGACCAAGGGTGTTGTACGTAGTGTCGACTTCGTTGTTCACCCCCTTCCTGAACCTGGCTTGGGGTATCCTTTCGTTGTTGATATCCAGCGCGACTCCACCGTGGTCCAGTACATTGTAGGTCTCCTCGCCATGCTCACCCTGTGATGTTGCGGATACTTCTCCATATTCGTCGTCAGGTTGCGCCATTGGTGAGCTCCCGTCGTGGTTGAGATGATGATAGGTATCATCCCCGGAAGCAGCGGGCGGATTCATTGGTCGCTGTTCTTGATATTGAGATCTGGAGGGAGTTTCCATCAGGACGTTATAATCACCACCGTCAAGTTCGTAGTTTATGTCACGATCCTTCTGGTCAGTATGGCGATTCGTATTCCCTTTCATGGCACCTTCTTTGGGTTTTACCGACTGATAGGAGTGGTCATTCATAGCACTGTCATTGGCAATAGCACCTGTGTTGTACCTGACCTGGTTGCCTTCCGTCTCCGTGTAGGCGTAACTGTATTCTTCATCTCCGCCCGGTGGCTTCATCACATCATTCATGTTGGGGTAGCTACCAGGTACTTGGACTACGTCCGGCTGCTGGTAGTCTGGCAGTGCAGATGAATAGGCGGAATTCGTGTAGGTGTTGTCTTTAGAAGATGGAGAAGGCTGCTGAAGCTCCGTTGCTTCTTTCTCGGCCGACTTCCTGTAACATGACCAAAATGCAGACAAAGAGCGCTGTATAATCTATCTATGAACAATGCAAAGACACAGCTTCAATATAACTTGTCAGTACGTGTTGTTAAGATACCGTCGATTTGATCTAAACGTACTCTATTCTAATTCATGATTAGTTTAAACAATATCTTATCCATGCTGGTTTTATGATATATATTACTAGTCGACAACATTTATTGTGTTATTCCTTGAATTATAAAGCGTAAAAAGTTTATGTTGTGTTTAAATATCAAAATAAAAATCCATATCTAAATCTAACCTGATTTTTTAAAATAACTTTTGTGAAATATGTCGGCATTACATTGAACCGTGATGTACATCGAGGATTTGCCTGAATTTAGCTACCATCTTATTTGCTTTTAAAAACTTGAATAAATCAATTTAATTACGCTTAATATTGATATCCAAAGATACCATACATGTACCTCCGGCGATGACGACACACAAGTAAAACTGCAACCACCAGGACAACCACGACGATGATTACTACGACGGCGGTGACTATCACGGTTGTACTTTGCCTACCTTCATGAATTAATCGACAAAGAAAACCAACATTTAAAATATCAGTATAAGAAATGTAAGCACTAGAGACTAATCAGTCACGATGAGTTTGTTTGACTTCAGTTTAAAAAAATATAAAAAATACACATACATACTTTAGAGATCTTTGTTGGGAAAAAATATCAAAGGTCTTTTATAACTAGCCATCATCGACAACGCAATGCTATGTCATGAATTAAGTCATTTGTGAAATACATGTTGGCATTTTGGACATTAAAAGATCTATTAACTTTGTTTGATTGTGCAAAAAGTGGTAAATGGTTAATAATGTGTATTGTTGTTATATGATATGTCCATTGGGTATTGTGTGAAAATTTCCAGTTAAATGGACGTTATATGGCCGAGTAATGAGCGAAAATGCAAAATGATATTCACTAACTGATTGCAATGACTTTGTACACGGTTTATTCTATCCAGTGGATATTTTCACATCTAAAACTTCAATCTTAAATATCTTTTTAACGAAAGGGAAAAACCAAAACCTGTTTCATGCTTCTATGGTTGATACGAATACAACAAGGTATGATGGAATTCCAACTGGACTTTGAGGATTTGGGCAATGTTACTATACTTCTTCCATACTTCCTTCAAAAGAGTTCTTAGGGAAAGGCGTGAAGTACTTATTACAATACAATGATAATGATGGATTCGATATTTAAAGCGCCTTATAGTCAGTGCTGTAGGACTCGAGTCCGGACTCGGTCTCGAGACCGGTCTCGAGTCCGTATTTCTCGGGACTCGGACTCGGACTCGGACTCGAGCCAAAAAGACTCGGTCTCGGTCTCGGACTCGACAAATGGTGACTCGTGACTCGGGCGAATATCGGGCCGAGACCGGCAACGAGACCGGCATTTTTTCTGTTTTCCCACGATTATTTATAGTTCATAAAATTACCCCAGCGCAAGCAAAAACAAACCCGTTGTTCTAGAGTACCTTGCTCGCTTGAGTGGCATTCTGGAAAATGATCGTAACATCGCCGCGACTCAACAAGCTATTATATGCCTAAATAGACGTTGAGATTAGTCGTTTTATGTTTTGGAACACGTAAGACACGGTCAAGTAGTACGGCCAGAACGTGAATTAATTTACGAAAGCCTGAAGCGACTATTGCGATACAGTAAAATACACTTGTGTACCGCGCGCGGTGTGTACGTGTGCAAGTCACCGATGGTGCAAGTACAGTCCGCGTCCTTGGCTAGGTTTCCGCTAGCTATACCATGCCCAGCGCGCGAATAACGACATAAAACAATCGACATACTGCATTTCATTGCGAATTGCATCTTCAATCAACCAGTCATTCAACAATCATGTCTTCAGTTTCTCGTGTCATACTGTTTGGGTATACGGACCATAGAGAGTTTGTTGATCGTTCAACAAAGAAAAAACATCAAGCATATACCCCAGAGATATTTTGGGCCAGTCTCAAATGGGTTAATGATGCACTTTTACTTCAAGCCTGTATTATGAACCATAGTTGTCAAATTCCCCTTTTTAATTGCAACCCAATGTTCAATATTTGTTAATTAATATTTGTTAAAATGTGAATTCACATGCCTTTACTCTTTATCAGTATTCATTAAATACACTATACATACTCCAGTACTGACATACTATGATTGTAATAACTTGTGGTAATTCCATGATAATGTCTAAAATGGGCCAAATTTCAAAATCATTTATGTTAGGCTTTTAGCCTCTTGAGTCCAGTATAGTTATCAAAATAATGTTCATAACTGACAGTTTATGGCACAAAACGTGAATGTTCAGATATATTTTGATATTTTTTGCTAAAAATTGTGATCTTAAAAGGATTAGAAAATTGCTAAAATGTATGCTTAACTTCAACAATTATTATTTTTCAACAACTTGACTGTTTGCAAATAAAGTTATATCCCATTAATCCATTTGAGAGTGAACCTTAATTACGAAAAGATATGCAGCAGTTCCTTATCCACTGTATTTTTGGGAAATTAAAGGGTGACAAAGATCTTTTCCCATCTGTCACATTTTTATGAACTATTTCATTTATTTTTGTTTGTATTGAATTTGTCTCATACTCTGTAATAATAACCTTTGATATTGCCCAAAATCATTTCTGCAGATAACTCTTTGTCATTTCTTTGATGGTGTCTATTATGAAGGTAACTGTTACTGTTGTAGTATTAAGAAGAGAAACTTAAAATATATAAATTCACTGACAAATGGAAGTTTACAATGAACCAGACAAATATGTATGTTATAAAGATCAACTTTATGTTATAAAGAGTTCACTGTAAGGCATTTATCATAATGAAACTGATGTATCATAAAAGAATAGACAAATGGAAGTTTACAATGAACCAGACAAATATGTATGTTATAAAGATCAACTTTATGTTATAAAGAGTTCACTGTAAGGCATTTATCATAATGAAACTGATGTATCATAAAAGAATAGCAATTTAAGATTTTCCGGTTGGGACTCGGACTCGGACTCGGACTCGGATGTCCGGGACTCGGGACTCGGATGTACGGGACTCGGTCTCGGACTCGGACTCGGACTCGGACTCGACTCCAGGGACTCGGACTCGGACTCGGATAGGGTGGACTCGACTACAGCACTGCTTATAGTCTTAAATTGCAGGGATACTGACTTTGATTGTTACCCTAGAAGACATTTCTGGTGCACAACCTTTTATAACATTCCATGTTTGATAACCTAAAAAAGGGGGCGTTTGCTCCCTGGGTAATGCCTACTGTTTCAACAAATACGAGGCATTACGACACCATACATCTGCATATATGGAAAGTACAACTACATGGCTAAACAACAACATCTAACGTGTGCCATATTTTACAGCCAAATATTACACTCGACAATAAATCGCATTCCCACACTTAGTTCGCATGTTTGCAATCCAATCAAAATCCGTTTATATAATAATCACAATAAAATTTAACTTGAAACTGTATCTCCTTTATACACATACAAGTCATTATAATGTATACCGGTACAGTAAATTTGAATGATAAATTTTAATCATCCTCGCATTAACCTAAACCAAGTATGCCTAGAAGGGCTTTAGTCATTATAACTGTCCTCTCAAAAGAACTCCTTAATAATTATACGAACATAAGACAAAATCATATTTGGGTTCCATATTGAATCGTAAAATAAATCTCCTTCTGACCTCCTTTTAATATGTATATGTGAATCAATATAAATAATACTTCGGCAATTATCATAATTATATTACCAGTTTGTTGATCCCCGGTACCAGCCTTGGGTGTTGTTGAAGATGTAGTCATTGCTGTACGCTGGGTCACGGTTTCCAACGTCGGAGTAAGAGTAGAAGGAGCTGCAGATATTCAAGTGTTAAATTTGTACAAAATGTATCGTTAAAGGGGTAGTTCAGTTTTGGTAGAGAGGGCGCTGCACATCACATTTGTTTTGTCAGGTAATGAAAACCTGAGTGTCGAATTTGAGAGAACATGCAATTTTAATGGCAGAATAAACTTTATTTGGTCAAAATCGGTCCAGAAACGGCTGAAATATCAATAAATATATCTGATCTTATAATTATTTGGGGCCCAAATAATTAGATGATTTTTTCAACAAATTAAAAACATGCTTACACTTTTCCAAAAAATTGCAATTTAAGATTTTCCGGTTGGGACTCGGACTCGGACTCGGACTCGGATGTCCGGGACTCGGGACTCGGATGTACGGGACTCGGTCTCGGACTCGGACTCGGACTCGGACTCGACTCCAGGGACTCGGACTCGGACTCGGATAGGGTGGACTCGACTACAGCACTGCTTATAGTCTTAAATTGCAGGGATACTGACTTTGATTGTTACCCTAGAAGACATTTCTGGTGCACAACCTTTTATAACATTCCATGTTTGATAACCTAAAAAAGGGGGCGTTTGCTCCCTGGGTAATGCCTACTGTTTCAACAAATACGAGGCATTACGACACCATACATCTGCATGTATGGAAAGTACAACTACATGGCTAAACAACAACATCTAACGTGTGACATATTTTACAGCCAAAAATTACACTCGACAATAAATCGCATTCCCACACTTAGTTCGCATGTTTGCAATCCAATCAAAATCCGTTTATATAATAATCACAGTAAAATTTAACTTGAAACTGTATCTCCTTTATACACATACAAGTCATTATAATGTATACCGGTACAGTAAATGTGAATGATAAATTTTAATCATCCTCGCATTAACCTAAACCAAGTATGCCTAGAAGGGCTTTAGTCATTATAACTGTCCTCTCAAAAGAACTCCTTAATAATTATACGAACATAAGACAAAATTATATTTGGGTTCCATATTGAATCGTAAAATAAATCTCCTTCTGACCTCCTTTTAATATGTATATGTGAATCAATATAAATAATACTTCGGCAATTATCATAATTATATTACCAGTTTGTTGATCCCCGGTACCAGCCTTGGGTGTTGTTGAAGATGTAGTCATTGCTGTACGCTGGGTCACGGTTTCCAACGTCGGAGTAAGAGTAGAAGGAGCTGCAGATATTCAAGTGTTAAATTTGTACACAATGTATCGTTAAAGGGGTAGTTCAGTTTTGGTAGAGAGGGCGCTGCACATCACATTTGTTTTGTCAGGTAATGAAAACCTGAGTGTCGAATTTGAGAGAACATGCAATTTTAATGGCAGAATAAACTTTATTTGGTCAAAATCGGTCCAGAAACGGCTGAAATATCAATAAATATATCTGATCTTATAATTATTTGGGGCCCAAATAATTAGATGATTTTTTTCAACAAATTAAAAACATGCTTACACTTTTCCAAAAAATTTCAAAAGCGTTTTTTTTTAATAATTGTTGATAATCTCTCTATCTAATCATTATTTCGATAAAACATCACATTCATAATTTTGTATAAAAAATGGTTGAAACCAATGTCTTTTTAGAGAGTGCCCTCTTGTGTTTTAATGGCTCTTTTTTATGATAACAGGCTTTTTACTTAGTCGTTTGTAATTTTGTATACCTTTCGAGCATGGTGGAGTTATAACTATTAGTTTATAATGTTACTGTCCAGGTTTGGTTACTAAAGTTCAACCTTACCAAAACTGTACTACCCCTTTAATATCACAAATAATGAAGAACAATTAATTTCTCGGTTTAACTTACATAAATGTTGTTGTTCTTGTTGTTGTAGTTATTATTATTCTTATTGTTGTTGTTGTTGTTGTTGTTGTTGTTGTTGTTGGTGTTGGTGTTGTTTAAATCTCATTTCAGTCTATAAACCTTTTAAGGTTAAACAAACAGTTTTGTTTGTATAGCTAGGCTAGTTGAAAGTTCTACACATGCGTACATTTGAACTAATTTACTAAAAGCCATATAACAATCTGCGAAAGGCCTTTTAAAAAATGAGTTCGTATATTAACCACACCAGTAACATAGGCATAGTATAAAAATTAATCAATCCGCTACATTGTAATGGCCTAATCAGTAGGTGGATTAAACTAACCTGGTGTAGATAGCACTAATTCTGTTATTCGAATATCGTCGATTGCCACTTTAGGGCGTCCAGTATCACGTACAGCGGTGAAAGATATCTATAACAAAATACAAACAGTGAAGAGTTATTAAACTTCTTTTTTTTTTACAGGGATATATTATTTACGAAATTATACTTATTTCAGTTAACGGTAAATAAACTTCGATATTTTATCTTGTTTTATGACTACTGATTTTTCGAAATTGTACAACTTGAAGTATAATATCATGGAATTACTGTACAACATAATTGAAGGAAATGTATTATCAGAACATCACCAGCCATTTCGTCAGACAAGATACAAATCGAACTTTTAGTTCAATCATGTCCATTCTGTATATTGAATGTAGCTTCTTCCAAAGCTAGAATAAGTATAGCTCTGAACACATATTCCAAATCTAAAATCGAACATACTTGTTCTCGATCTATACAGTTTGAAATGATAATGTAACATATTGGGTACCTCTATTTCAGATGTGCATGTGATATTCATTTCGAAATTCTCCCAATAATCTGACGCTTCTTCGAGAACGTAAGTCGTGTTGTCGCTGGAGCAATTCGATGATATCTCTAGGTGGCCGTTGGTATTCCCGATGTAGTACCAGAAGGTGAATCTTCTATTACCTGGAGGAATAACTGGTAGGTAGTAGATAGCCCGGTCATCATCGCTGTTCAAATGAATTGCGTAAAGGTAGTGATCTACAAACCAAACAGAAAATACGAAAAAAAGAAAAGACAAAGATATTTGGTGATTGGGTGAATCGTTTGGAAATCGTTAACATAACAATACAAATTAATTATAACTATTTATATAATTGATATAATCATTATAAATTAAGCATGACATAATGTTCAAGTTGATGATAAGGCATAGTGTGGTCGGATTGTTTGAAAGGGGGGCACGGGAATAATTAGCGGCACACGTGATTTAATTCTTTATCTTTAGACATATTTTCCCCTTTTGTTTTTTCATTAAGCTGGTATATAAGCTACACCGAACAAGTCGGTGTCACTGTTCGTGTAAAAAAACTGGCGTTGTTTTCTAGGGCTGGAAATTTATTTTTCTCCTTTTTTTCTTTTGGAGAATACGGAGAATATTGTCCCGCAACAATCCATGTGATAAAATCCATTAAAACAATAAGTAAAAAGTCTGGGTTATCACTCATGCTTGTAAATGATGTTACGTTTACTAAATGCTCAATGCCGCCGGAGTGAATTTGCTAATTTGATTCGGAACTTAGTCTTCATTTAAGGTGAAATAATACATTTATGTTTTCGGTGATTACATACGTATTTCAAAGGAAAGTGCGCTTTGTGATAATAATCACCTTTGCTAAACCCGAACTTAACTCAATAGCAGTACGCGCGAAAAAAGAAATGTGTGAAAATTGAAATATTCATAAAGATAATTAAAGTATTGAGCAGGTACAGACACTTATGAGATATGTCTTATTAAAAAGCGTGGTATCTCAAGATCATTATAATATAATAATATTGAGATATGATTATACGATTATGTTAAAATCATATGTCGGAAACTAATGGTCAAAAGGTGGAAAATAATTGATACAAAAATGATATCAATTCAACAATTATCACGATTTGTTACGATTTCGTGCTGGTATTGATTGTAATTTCATCTTTCAATCGACAACGTGCCTATCAAGAAAACTAATAATTATAAAATATTCACAAACTAGGATACATTTGTTGATTTAGCTTGAGATTTCAAGATCGTCATTAATTAATTAGCTAGTCGTTGGCTTCATTTGGCGGCATCGAAGATTGAACTTCAAAGAAACCACAAAGCCCCACTGATCATTATTATTATTATTATTATTATTTATTTGGCATTTCAAACAAAGTACAATGTAACGATACAAAATGAACAGTGAATTTACAAAACAAAACAAAACATAAAAGCACCCCTGGTGAGCCTCCCCCAAGCTGCCTGGCAGGAAAAAAGAAATCTTGCATTCCTATGACCCATAGGTCTTTCCTACCAACTTGGGGAGGCCTTGGGGAGGCCACCTTGTGTTCGTCTGTAGAATATAGACAGGTGTTTGAATCAATTAGTGAGAGTTGTGACTCCATCCGTGACTCCTTGGTGCAAGTGTGAACAAATCAATCGTTTGGAAGATGATTTAGATTTTTAAGAAAAAATCAATATAATATGATTCGATTTTAGTTGGAAATCGATCGTTTTAAAGATGAGTTCGATTGTGTGGAAAAATTACTATCGTCTGATTGCCTCTTTATAAAAGGTTATCCTGGGTCATGGTGTCAGATTCCTTTCCACACCACTGACTACGCAATCGTGTTGTCGAGCTTCATATTAATGTCTGTCGAACAGTGCATTGACTCTGATATTAAAGGGGTAGTTAAGTTTTGGTAGAGAGGGCGCTGCACAATACAATTTATGTGTGAGGTAATGAAAAACTGAGTGTCGAATTTGAGAGAACATGCAATTTTAATGGCAGAATAAACTTTATTTGGTCAAAATCGGTTCAGAGATGGCTGAAATATCAATAAATATATCCGATCGTAATAAATTTGAGCCCCAGAATTATTCGATGATTTTTAAAAAAATAAAAAAATGCTTACATTTGTTCAACAATTTTCAAAAGCGTTTTTTCAATAGTTGTTGATCTTTCTATTTAATCATTATTTCAACAAAACAATTTTGTATGAAAAATGGTTGAAACCAATGCCTTTTTAGAGAGCGCCCTCTTTTGTTTTAATGGCATTTTTGCATGATAACAGGCTTTTTACTTAGTCGTTTGTAATTTTGTATACCTTTCGAGCATGGTGGAGTGATAAATATTAGTTTGTAATGCTACTCTGCAGGTTTTGGTTACTAAAGTTTAGCCTTACCAAAACTGTACTACCCCTTTAATCATGAGTAATATTTAGAACGTACGGTTATTCCAAACTTTAAAAATGATCATTATGACGATTAAAACTGTGGACAAGGCGGAGAACTGATAGATATAGATATATAAACAGGTAGATAGACAGCGACATTGTATACATACAGTCTTCTTCGAGAATCCAACTTCCATCATTATAACTTGGTTGTGTTATAGTACAATCATCGTAGCTGAAATCGCAATACCAAACTGCAGGGAAAGAAACAACATAAACTTTAAGTTAAAAGCGACTATTAATTTCAAGTGTAAGTGGGGTATGTAAAGTACGCTTATTAAGTCAATCATAGGCGTACCCGGCGGGGGGGGGGGGGGGTGGGGGGATCGGGGGTTCACCCCCACCCCCCCCCCCCCCTCCCCGCCCCCTTTACAAAATTAAAGTGGTCTCGACCATCATAACCAATGGTCTCGGCCACCGAAAACCAAGTGGTCTCCGACACCCCCCACCCCCCCCCTCGAAAAATCCTCACCGACACCCCCCCCCCCCCCTCGAAAATTTTGGACAATGGAATCTGTGTCTGTCTGTCTGCCTTTTCGAGCGTCTTTATCAGTGTGTGCTGACACTGACTGAGAGGCAATTGTAATATTTCGGTTAAAACTGAATTATTGGTTAATTGTATACAATTGACAGTCTCTCTGAGAGAGAATATAAAACTTAGTTCCCTTTTCTTTTAAAATATAGGTTTTCTCGTCAAATTCGTCAAAACAGCAGCCAAACTAATCATTCGATCATTGAAATTAGAGCAGTTTTTCTTCAATTGCTTTTCGCTTTATTCATTTTCGTTAATAGGCATTTGATTTTGTATTCCTGTTTATTCAAATTAGTTTGTGTTATCGTTCAAATTAACACTGCAAAATTTTTCAATTTTGCGTAGGTAACGAAGAGCAAGAAATGTGTATCTCTTTCAACATTCAAATTCGTTTATAGGCACCAGATTTCGCACATTTAGCCTTCAAATTGGTTTTGTACACAAATATTCCTTTTTTATATATTTGTTTCATTTGTTCTCAATGTGTATATATCGATAATAAAGTTTCATATACTAGTGTGCTAGTTCAAATACATATATTCCCCCAAAAGCATGATAAGTACACAATGTGCATGCGAATCACCAGGGGCGTCGATCCGTTTTTGCGATTGGGGAGGGCGAAATTTGAAAAAAAAATTCAGAGTGACCACTGAGAGAGCTAAAAGCCCCACATTGGCATGCCCGGAAGTTTTATTATGCGCTCATTGAAAGTGTCTTGATGGCTCGAAGACCTGACTTTGTGGGGGTCCAGGTGGCAGAGCCCCCAGAAGCTTTTAGATTTCAGACATTTGCAACTCCTATCATGGGTGTTAAAATTGTATAAAATAGTGAAACTACTCTTAACGTATTTTTAAAGGGCATAGCGAGGAAAAAATTGAGCCTTGCATGAGATGGATCCACGTGATCGGATCCTGTATACTATAGAGCCATCGATATAGTCTAGGGCATTGGGCTCCCATGAAACTAAGCAAGGGCGTCAACAACTTCTCAAAAGTGGAGGAGAGACATTGCGAGGAAGCGAAGCGACCGAGCGGGGGAGGGTGTGGGAGGGGGCACCCCTGGACATAGGAGCTGCCGGGGGTGTGCCGCACGGAAATCTGAAATAGGGGTCTTAAGAGCTGACTACAAGCACAAAATATAGGGTCTTTGGAGCTACAAAAAACCCTGAAACGGGAGTTACGGGGACTAAGGAGCAGACTAAAACTACCAAATACGGGCAAAATACATGAACTTGGAGCTACCAAAGACCTACGGAAGCCCTTAAATGGTGGTCAAGGAGCTGACTAAAGAAGAACAATGGACTTGAGGCTACTCAACTACCTAGCCAAGTCATTTCGGGGGTCTATGGAGCGGCAATTTTTGAAAATCGGGTATCTTTAGAGCGGCAATCGGGTGTGAAAACGGGGTTCTTTTAAGCGGCACATACCCGTCTCACATTATACATGAGTGCCCCCCCCCCCCCCCCCCGGGGGACAATCTCCTTCACTTTCAAATGTGGAGGGACATTATATTCCAATTTGATTTGCATTCAGCGCATATGGACCGAATTGACTGAAAGATATATTTCAGATTATTTTATTTTCTGTGACGGTGTGCTATCTATAGATGAGGGTTTAATAAACTTCGTTTGAGGTGTGCGTTTGACTAAAATTACACTGCCCAACACATTTCGAAAGGTGAGTTCCCGCAACCAAAATGAAACTTGCAATATGAGAAACTGTATGCGCGCGAAGCCCGCGGCAAAAAAAGAGATTTACAGTCCTTTTCAAACTAAAAAACGGCTATTTTGAAGATTAATTATTGATAAATGTGTCTTTCCCCTCTTTGGCATTATATCACTCGATTTTTTTCTTCCTCATTTTCGGAATTATTGGGGGGGGGGGCGAAATGATATGTTCGCCCCCCCAATATTTGCATTGGGGGGGGGGGGGCGACCACCCCCCCTGCCCCCCCCCCCCCCCCCCCCCCCCCCCCCAGGATCGACGCCCCTGCGAATCACGGTGATTTTCATAAGGAATATAATCTCATTCATTTCATTTATATTTTAATAAACGTTATATAATAAGCTTTAATCAATTAGCTATCAATTTCATCATTATTCATTGATATTTCTTTGTATTGTTTCATTCATATTTTATTCAAGCACCTCGCCCTCAACATGTCTTTTTGTTCTCATTTACATGAATAGTGTACGCCATGGCGAATTACAATGTACACTTTTTTGAACAATTGCTCGCCTATTTAGGTTTTTTATTTTATTGGATACTCCTTTTTAATTTTATTTTGGCCGGAATATCCGATCGCGTACAATTACAAACAAACGAACTTAACCATAATAGTAAATATATAATCCATTGCGGATATAGTATCGGAAATAATATCGCTAATGATATTCGCTTGTCTCGCAATGTAAAACTAGGAATCTAAACGATCACGACGTTTCGTATGCTACTGCAATACTTTGTCAAATGATAATATCGAATGTAGACACTCGGCTTTTTATGCTCTACAGTGGCTCCCAACATCACAATCTCGCATGAGCGATTGCGTTCCTGATAGGTCAACAACGGAACCCGCTGATTGGCCGGTGCACACGGGCAAACAACCAATCAACGGAACACTGGATCGGCCCGCCTAACGAAACAGCGTACGGTACGTCGCCACGACACTACCCCGAACAACCGGCCCACAACGGTTGATGCCAAACCCACGGCAGAACCCCCCTAGCCACCTTCTCGCTACAACGCTCATATCTACGTATCAATTTGAGGGCAGGGTGCCCGTATGTTCAATCAATAATAGTAAATATATAATCCATTGCGGATATAGTATCGGAAATAATATCGCTAATGATATTCGCTTGTCTCGCAATGTAAAACTAGGAATCTAAACGATCACGACGTTTCGTATGCTACTGCAATACTTTGTCAAATGATAATATCGAATGTAGACACTCGGCTTTTTATGCTCTACAGTGGCTCCCAACATCACAATCTCGCATGAGCGATTGCGTTCCTGATAGGTCAACAACGGAACCCGCTGATTGGCCGGTGCACACGGGCAAACAACCAATCAACGGAACACTGGATCGGCCCGCCTAACGAAACAGCGTACGGTACGTCGCCACGACACTACCCCGAACAACCGGCCCACAACGGTTGATGCCAAACCCACGGCAGAACCCCCCTAGCCACCTTCTCGCTACAACGCTCATATCTACGTATCAATTTGAGGGCAGGGTGCCCGTATGTTCAATCAATAATAGTAAATATATAATCCATTGCGGATATAGTATCGGAAATAATATCGCTAATGATATTCGCTTGTCTCGCAATGTAAAACTAGGAATCTAAACGATCACGACGTTTCGTATGCTACTGCAATACTTTGTCAAATGATAATATCGAATGTAGACACTCGGCTTTTTATGCTCTACAGTGGCTCCCAACATCACAATCTCGCATGAGCGATTGCGTTCCTGATAGGTCAACAACGGAACCCGCTGATTGGCCGGTGCACACGGGCAAACAACCAATCAACGGAACACTGGATCGGCCCGCCTAACGAAACAGCGTACGGTACGTCGCCACGACACTACCCCGAACAACCGGCCCACAACGGTTGATGCCAAACCCACGGCAGAACCCCCCTAGCCACCTTCTCGCTACAACGCTCATATCTACGTATCAATTTGAGGGCAGGGTGCCCGTATGTTCAATCAATAATAGTAAATATATAATCCATTGCGGATATAGTATCGGAAATAATATCGCTAATGATATTCGCTTGTCTCGCAATGTAAAACTAGGAATCTAAACGATCACGACGTTTCGTATGCTACTGCAATACTTTGTCAAATGATAATATCGAATGTAGACACTCGGCTTTTTATGCTCTACAGTGGCTCCCAACATCACAATCTCGCATGAGCGATTGCGTTCCTGATAGGTCAACAACGGAACCCGCTGATTGGCCGGTGCACACGGGCAAACAACCAATCAACGGAACACTGGATCGGCCCGCCTAACGAAACAGCGTACGGTACGTCGCCACGACACTACCCCGAACAACCGGCCCACAACGGTTGATGCCAAACCCACGGCAGAACCCCCCTAGCCACCTTCTCGCTACAACGCTCATATCTACGTATCAATTTGAGGGCAGGGTGCCCGTATGTTCAATCAATAATAGTAAATATATAATCCATTGCGGATATAGTATCGGAAATAATATCGCTAATGATATTCGCTTGTCTCGCAATGTAAAACTAGGAATCTAAACGATCACGACGTTTCGTATGCTAGATTCCTAGTTTCCTAGATTCCTAGTTTCCTAGTTTCCTAGATTCCTAGATTCCTAGTTTTACATTGCGAGACAAGCGAATATCATTAGCGATATTATTTCCGATACTATATCCGCAATGGATTATATATTTACTATTATTGATTGAACATACGGGCACCCTGCCCTCAAATTGATACGTAGATATGAGCGTTGTAGCGAGAAGGTGGCTAGGGGGGTTCTGCCGTGGGTTTGGCATCAACCGTTGTGGGCCGGTTGTTCGGGGTAGTGTCGTGGCGACGTACCGTACGCTGTTTCGTTAGGCGGGCCGATCCAGTGTTCCGTTGATTGGTTGTTTGCCCGTGTGCACCGGCCAATCAGCGGGTTCCGTTGTTGACCTATCAGGAACGCAATCGCTCATGCGAGATTGTGATGTTGGGAGCCACTGTAGAGCATAAAAAGCCGAGTGTCTACATTCGATATTATCATTTGACAAAGTATTGCAGTAGCATACGAAACGTCGTGATCGTTTAGATTCCTAGTTTTACATTGCGAGACAAGCGAATATCATTAGCGATATTATTTCCGAACTTAACCATGTTTCAATGCATAATTTATAATTATGGCATTGAAACAATGTGTATTACCAGAATATTGTGTGTGAATTATTATTTCATATAGCACGCATACTCAGTGATGATGATATTTTCATTAGATAAACGTGTTATAAGTTGTTAGTTGATTCGATTTTCTAATTTAAACATACCTCCAGTAGACACTTGAATGGCGTCTACTCTTACATCGGGAGTATCACCACTATCCTGCACAGCCGTCACAGATATCTGCAAAAGTTCATAGTTGATTAAAGGTATCTAATAATGTACATTGTCATGATCCTCAAAACTTACTTGGAACTCTAGCGTATTACCAATATAAGCATCGAACATCTTTCGAATTTCCAAATTTCTCTTTCGTTATAAAGATATTTATGATTGAAGTGTTCAGATTATATTAAGTAATTACAACTGTGCACGAATCCAGGGCAATGAGTTAGCGAATATCACTTTTCATTTGTGCGCATAACTCAGTCATTAGACATTCATTTCCGAGATAATTTTTACATGTCACTCACTGGACATTATCAAATCACAGAAACACAAATTGTATACCAACCCTTTGTCAGTACGTTAACATGTCAACAAAGTTACCAGATCCCTTAACCTGTTATGCGCTATTTGAACATAGGTTGCCGGAATTATTAGTAAATTATTTTTAGTCAAAAGAACATGCGAGTATAATCATGTCAAAGCCTTAATTCCACGTTCCATGCAAATTTCTGTCCAATGATTAATAATAATGTTACAATTTCCCCAGTAAAGGAAAACAAATCATACAGTAATGCACTCCTATTATAGTTTTTCATCATCATAACCACAAAATATATTTGTGTATGTATGTATGTATGTACAGTATGTATGTTTGTATTGTTTGTTTGTTTGTTTCGTATGACATATATGCACATTTATAAATTCAAGTCTAGGTTTCTCAGCCAGGTCAGAGCAGCATCTGTTGTCTGATGAATCCCCTCAAAACTATCAGGGAAACATCGGAGAGGGCAGTCGTTTACCACATGCTTCATTGTCGGTCTGGGTTCCCGCAGTCACATGCAGGGCTGTCTTTCATTTTCCATTGGTGGAGATGATGGGCTGACCTTGCATGGAGTGTTCTTATCCTGTTCAGAGTCACCCATTGCTTTCTAGGGAGGTTGAACCCTGCTGGCTCTGACGTAGGGTCCTGTACAAGGTCATGGTTAGGGAAGTCGGACTCTGCCCAGGTTTTGCGCCATTCTCCTTTCAGGTCAAACTCTTCTAGAGACTTTGCAGAAGTCCAAAAGGGTGTCCGTGATTTGAGGCGCTTTTTGGGTAGGTTTCCTAGGTCTTCGTGGATAGGTAGGTCTGGGTTGGTGGAGGTGCGGTGCAGTTCCTTGCGCATTATCTCCTGTCTGCGTACACCAGGGGAGCGATGTGGGAGAGAGCAGGTAGCCATTGAAGAGGTGTTGACTTAAGGGTGCCAGTAATTATTCTCATAGCCGAGTTCAAGATTACATCTACCTTCTTGGTATGGCAGCTCTCTGTCCACACTGGTGAGCAGTACTCTGCAACAGAGTAGACTAGAGCTATGCAGGCTGTTCGGAGGGTTTGTGTGCCTGAACCCCAGCTATTTCCTGCAAGCTTCCGGATAATGTTGACTCTGGTCTTCAGTTTTCCAGAAACCCTCTTGAGATGTTCACGATAGGTGAGGCTGCGGTCCAGGGTAACTCCAAGGTATTTGGGGAACTCTTCATGCTTAACTGTTTTGCCACAGAAGGTGATATTCAGTTCTGTTTTCGCTTGTCGGTTACTGAGGTGGAAGGCAGTGGTTGTAGTCTTATTGGGGTTGGGACGAAGGCGCCAGTAGGTGAAGTAGTCCTCCATCTTCTTCATGTCCTTGGTGAGGGTTCTGCTAAGTACGTTGAAATCGGTGGATTGGGTAGCTAGTGCAAGGTCATTTGCATACGCAAATTTCCTGGACGTGGTCTCCGGCATGTCACTTACGTAGATGTTAAAAAGCATCGGGGCCAAGACAGATCCTTGAGGGAGGCCGTCGTTGAGGGTTCTAGCCGAGCTTGTTTGTCCTCCAAGTGAAACTCTGAATCTTCTGTTGCTGAGTATGGAAGCAAGGATGCGCATGGTTGTCTGACACTTGAAGATGCGGGACGCTTTGAGTAGCAGGCCATGTCTCCATACAGTGTCGTAGGCTGATGAGAGGTCAATCAGTGCCACGCCCGTTTTGAGGGCGCGCTGATATCCTGCCTCGATGAAGGTAGTGAGGGCTAGGACTTGGTCGGAACAGCTCCTTTTCGGTATGAAGCCTGCTTGCTCCTTTGGTAGCACATGTTCTACCAATGGGCTAAGCCTGACTAGAAGGAGGCGCTCGAACAATGTTTGTATGTATGTATTGTTTATATGTATGTAATGTGTGTGTATGTGTGTGTGTGTATGTGTATGTTTGAATGTTATTTTAATGTTTTATATCTCACAAATTCAGTTGCAATTAAGCCTTTTCGGCTACAATTATTTAATAAAATACTTTGAATTGAATTGAGTATGTGACCTGCCATGACATGTACTTATCAAAGTATCGTAGTGTATATATTTTCAGATTGTATATTTATAATATAATAACCATTTTCTTGTAGCATTACTACATACACCCACCTTATATGCAAAAAGGATCAGAAATAATAAGCATGCATGGACAATTTATCGACAAATTAAACGTTTTGTCAATTATTTTAGCTATACATAATGACGAATTTACACGGTGTTTGTTGCACTTTGGCACTTTTTGAAATTAGGAAGAGACAATATATATGCTCATATAACTAAGACATATTTTCCAATTTATCCCAATATCCCCAATATCAATTTCTCGTTAGTTTATTTATCAGTGTATACAATGTATAGAGTCTATATTGCTTTACATAAGCTAATTATAAAAAAAAATGTTCCGATCAGTTGTAGAACAATGTACAAACCGTTCCAAATAAGAAGTTTTCATTGTTTTGCATTCGATTTCTTAATAAATATGTTCAGTTCCGTTAAACAACATAGCATTATATCGTCAAATGTGAAGAATATGTTCACTTTGTCGAACACTAGTTTATATTTTTAATCAGGAGGAACATTATATAACGTGAAGATCATTTATGGTAGGAATGGTTCGCAAACCCCTTCTAACATCTAATAAAGTTTCGATAATTGAATTTTATACAATAATTATACAATAGTTTCTTACATCATACATCCAAGAAAGTACAATTGCCAGGAATATACGTGCGTATTTAAGTAAACTATTGCAAACACGAACATTTCAAACGTTGTTATCCTACATACCTCCAAGGTGGATGAGCATATGATATTCACATGAAATTTGTCCACATTGCGGTTTGCATCAAGGATGTATTTGTTAGAGGCCGGTTGGTCATTCGGACAACCTGTAACTTCGAGATGACCATCAATCGCCACATACCAGAAGGATAGTCTACCCACACTTGAGTAAAATGTTGGCAAAGTAAAGTTGACCTCAGAATGTTGACTTGAGGCAGACCCAAATGATGCATAATAGTAATCTGAAATAAGAGGGGGAAAATTAAGTGAAACCAATATTAGACTTTGTCCAACCGTGTAATGTTATTATGCCGGTTTATTCTGAAAGAAACCTAATAATTATATGAAAGGCATTAACTGTAAATAATTCAAAACTGTATACTTTCCAGTTGTTTCACTTACTACATAAAAGATGCATGCATCTAGTTACCAGTGGTGCCCCCCCCCCCCCATCATTCGCGTGCTCCCCCCCCCCCCCCCCCCCCCAAACAAAAAGATGATAATGATAATAATAATTAAATTAAAATAATTAAAAAAACATCAGCCCGACCACGCTTATTAAACAACTGTTGGTTATCATGATTTACTACCGTAGTTTGCTCTTCTATCTCTGGTATTTCTCCGCAATAATGTAACCTGCGATGGGGAATGGGAAAGAGACTGGACTCAATGCTCTTCAAAATAACTTACCAAAATAAGATCTAACACATTTCACCCATTTCGACCACCAAGACCTTCCAACTAAACACAACAAAAAAAGTAACTTCACCCCTAAGCAAAATGGCGTAACTTTTTAACAAATAGGGTTTGAGCAACATAACTTGGCAGGAATGTTTCTAAAATTATTGGCTAACGTCTTCTGTGAAAATGAATTTGATCCGCCATGCCATGCATGAGTGAGCACACATTAAAGGGGGAAATGTCACTTTTCAAAAGTCACAAGAGTCAAAAAGTGGAAAATTTTGCCTTTGGATGTGTGGGTCACTCATCCATGACTCGACGGACCAATTTCATTTTCACACATAAGTTAGTCAATACATGTAGGAACAATCCAGTCCGAGTTATTTTGCTCAAAACCTTTTCGTTAAAAAGTTATGTTATTTGATTAAGGGGGACTTATTTTTGTGTTGAGTTTAATTGATCAGTATTGTTGGAATAAACTCAAACAAAAAAGTAAGTCTCCTCCTGATTAGAATTAACATAACTTTTTAACAAAAATGTTTTGAGCAACATAACTCGGCAGGATGTTCCTACACTTTTTGATTAACTTATGTGTGAAAATTAAATTGGTCCATCGAGTCATGCATGAGTGAGCACACATCAAAGGCAGAATTTTCATTTTTTGACTCTTTGTGACTTTTGAAAAGTGACATTTTCCTTTAATGTGTGCTCACTCATGCATGGCATGGCGGATCAAATTTATTTTCACAGAGACGTTAGCCAATAATTTTAGAAACATTCCTGCCAAGTTATGTTGCTCAAACCCTATTTGTTAAAAGGTTACGCCATTTTGCTTAGGGGGGAAGTTACTTTTTTTGTTGTGTTTATATTAAAGGATTTTTTTTTATTTTTCTGTATAGAAGGCGCTTTAAGAATTTTGTTGTGAGGTAATGGAAATCCGAGTGTCAACATTGGAAGAGCATATCAATGTTAATGACAGAATAATTTAATTTGATCAAAATCGGTTCATAACAGCAAAAATATCAATAAATATATCCGATCTGAGTGAATGTGGGGATCCTACATTTACTCAATGATTTAAGAAAAAATTATGTATTGCTTGCACTTTTCTAAATACATGTAGTTGTTGATGATCTCTCTTTTTAATCATTATTGTAACCAAACATCACATGCACAATGTTTTATAAATACGGTTGAAACCAATGACCAATGCGTTTTTAGAAAGCACACTTTTATGGCTCTTTTTAAGTTTGTAATGTTATGGTGCAGGCTTTGGTTACTAGAAATTAAGTTTGACCAAAACTGTACTATCCCTTTAAGTTGCAAAAATATAATCTTTTTAAAACAAAATGTATTTTTATGTCATTCTTCTTCTTTCGTATCCTACATCTACACTACTCTACACTACTAGTGTAAAATATTAAATATTTGGCCATGACTTTGCACATCGCAGGGCTGTCTCATTCGCAACCACCAGATCTTCTTGACTACACTGTCCCTCAAGGTTAGGACAATGAAGGAGGTGTTGCATGGTTTGTGATGTGCCACAGTCGCAGTTAATGTTGTCATCATCTGTGTACTCCCCACTTTTTCATGTTGACTTTGCATCGACCCATCCCTGTGCGAAGTCGGTTGAGGGACTTAAAGGAATAGTTGAGTTTTGGTATAGAGGGCGCTACACAAAATAATTTGTTGGTGAGATAATGAAAAACTGAGTGTCAAGTTCGAAGAGCATGCAATCATTTCAGAAATGGCTGAAATATCCAGCAACATAACCATTTTTTAATAAATGTGGGGCTAGGGGTTAGGGTTATTATTTGATAATTTGAACAGCCGTTAACATTTTTTTTTATGCTTCCACCTTTAAAAAAATTCCAAAAGAGGTTTTTAAATAGCTGTTGATTATCACCATATCAACAAAACATTACATGCACAATATTTTATTTGAAATGGTTGAAACTGATGAGTGTTTAGAGAGCACCCTTTTGAGTTTTAACGGCTCTTTTTGAATGATAACAGGCTATTTACTTTAGTCATTTTGTAACTTTGTATTCCTTTTAAGGCCATGGTGGAGTCATAACTATTAGTTTGTAATGTGATGGTGCAGGTTTTGGTTACTAAAATTAAGTTTGACCAAAACTGTACTCGCTTTACCAGAACTCAACTATCCCTTTAAACTACGAATAATTTTCAATTTGTCATCATATTTTGTGGATATGTGGTTTTATTTTTCCTGCATAATCATATCATATCACAAAGTACACTAATGATGAAAAATGAAACAAAAGTAATACCCACCATTTCCGTTAGTTGGTCCCAACAGTCCAATTTCCATTATCACCGTCGACTTGTGAAATGGAACAATCGCCGTTACTAAAGCCGCAAGACCAAGCTATAGTGGTAAATTGGGGAAAAATGGACAATTATTGTAACTTTATTTCTATCATTTTGTTACATCTTTAGAAACAATACATTTTGTTACAAAAAATATTTGTAAGACGGTGAAATGAACTGCGCGAAATGCATTCCGTCATATTCATAACTTCCTGCAGCGCTTGCGCTGGCGCTCTACGACCAACTATAGAAAACTATAGAAAAGTTGCTCTTTTGTGTGCACGATATTTTCGTGAAATATATTATATATGATACGATACTTACCATCTACTCCTTCATATATATGTGATGTAACCTGTCGCTAGATGAAAAAGATGATTTGTAGCTCATTTCCCATGTAAAATCCGTGATGTAGGCATCAGCCCGACCTCTGTCCCTGTCATAGCGAAACGGGTTTTCAACGAAAGCTTTGATCGCGCTTTGGCCTCCATTCAAGTCGCCCGCTTCCAATAAAACGGCAGATCTGACGCGTTTAGTAGTACGGTATAAACCGAGAAAAAAACGAGACCCATTCGAAGTCTCGCTTTGACACAGACAGGGGCGTAGACAACGGTGGGGGGGGGGGGGGGGATGCGGGGTATGCATCCCCCACCTCACAAGGTGGGGGGGATGACATGTACAATCATCCCCCCCAGGATTTAGGGAAGGATATTTTGTTTGTGTGTGTATCTGTATACGAGTGGGAAGGAACAAATTAATTGTATGATCTAAGACTTGTTAATTCTTAATTACAAAAAGTAATCTATACATCCACTTTAAATTTTCGCTGCGCGCTTCGCGCGCGAACAGATTATACGAGTATACGAATGGGAAGGAACAAATTAATTGTATGATCTAAGACTTGTTAATTCTTAATTACAAAAAGTAATCTATACATCCACTTTAAATTTTCGCTGCGCGCTTCGCGCGCGAACAGATTATCTCAATTTGTTGTGTAACTTGCGTATGGTCTGGGGTGAGTATTTTTTTATGTACCGGGCCACGTAGTTCCAGTGTAGGCTGGCATTGCTCTGGCTGCTTGTGTGACGTGCACCAAATTGCACCATTTCAAGTATATAAATGCAAAATCTTCTCCATGGAAGGGGGATACCCGCCCTCCCAAACCCTCCTTATATGGCTCTGTCCAAAAATGCAAAAGCTCCCTACCGTGGGAGGGGGACACCCCCCTCCCACACCCTCCCCCGCTCAGTCACTTCGCTCCCTCGCAATGTCTCACTCACACATCTGGCTCAAAGTTGGCAGCCCTGTGAGAGTGGTTGGGCATGAGCCCCTACACACACAAAATCGTGAACCCCCTTAGGTTTTTGCCCCCCCCCCCCGGCCCCCAATCCCAAACTGCTTCCGGCGCGCGGTCTCGACCATCTTAATGAATGATCTCGACTGCGAAAATTTGGCGACGGACACCCCCCCCCCCCCCCCCCCCCCCCCCCCCCCACTGAGAGGACTTTCAAGCAATTGTCTTGGTCTAGAAATATTTCGGCAGGTGGCCTCGGCCGTTAACAAATTGGTCTCGGTCCGGTGAACGCAAATCATCCCCCCCCCCCCCAGGTGTAAGAACCTGTCTACGCCACTGGACACAGACAGAGGTCGGGCTGGTGCCTAAATCACGGATTTTACATGGGAAATAAGCTACAAATCATCATTTTCATCTAGCGGCAGGTTAGATCACATATTTGTTAAGGAACTAGTAGATGGTAAGGATGGTATTGTTATAATATATATACTATATATCACAAAAATATCGTGCGCACACGTGGCGCTCTGTTTAAGTAAACTGTAGAGAAGCCAGACATAAAAATGTAACGAATGTCAATGACAATTCTATTGACGAATCGAAATTGTATATAATGGCCCTTCATCACCAATCGGAACGGATCCAATATCAATAGGGTAAATATAATGGCCCGAATTATCATCAGTGGCTCAAATTGAGCCCGGCCTAAAAAGACAAAGACTCCGGCAACCAGTTGAACCATTTTGCACCCGCAGCATTTAGTTGTGTTGCTATTGGTCCGCCGGATGTATTATAATAGTTTCATTATTTCATTATCCAGTCAATCCCTTGAGTATGCTTATAATTATGCATCAGGACACGGGCCCTTTGATATCCAGTCATAGCATAACCGGTCACCAGCAATACAATGTTCAGGATGATCCAGTACGCAATTTGGTTGCTGACCGACCATACTATTACTGAATTTCAAAGGGCCTATTGTCATGATGCCTGTAATCAGAACTCATAGGATTGAGTGGATAATAAAAGGAAGCCAAATGGTTTAACTGGTTACCGGTAGTCTTTGTCTTTTTAGGCCGGGCTCAAGTTGAGCAACTGATGAGAATTCGGGCCATTTGTTCAGTACAAAAATAGATGTTAGTAATAAGTACATTGTACAAAAATCTGCATCTCCATACCCATCGCTGACATTGTTTTAGAAGCAACATTAAATACGTAATTATTATTATTTGCATGAAACATATCTTTAAATAATTTCTTTGAATCTTATAAGTTTATTGGTGTACATACATACAGACACATACCACGGAAATGTACGCAAATTGTATAACGGCTTATATTTATCTGTAGGATTTTAAGTTTGAATGCACTTTAAAAAAAGGTTTCAATACTCGAAATGAATGGAAATCCCTGCTGTGAAATGGGTATACAAAGCTCTACCGCTTCGCTTATTCGGAAGACCCCCCCCCCCCCCCCCCTCCCCATACAAAAGGGGGGAATAATTGTATGAATGCATGAAAAACACATAATATTGCTTTATAGCGGGCTTGTAAAGACTATAACGTGGAGTTACTTTCATGCGCTGGTCACCTGTAATGACAAGGCTCACTCACATGGCGGTAACTCGCATATTACTCCTGCATCCTTATTGTGACCACAGTTGTGGACACCTACGCCGCGATGGGAGCAGTATGCTAATGATGACTCGGTGCCTGAGCAACCCACGTTATCCAGTAAGATGGGTCCTGAGCCCTGGCCGAAGTAAGCATTGATGCGAGCAGCGGCCGCCCTAGGGTAACCGAGCTGACGACACACGACCTGAGCATCGTTCGAACCCCAGGAGTCGCTACACACCGTGCCCCACTGGCCGCTCAGAAAGATTTCTACTCTCCCCTCGTAGGGAACACTACCTCCAACAAGTCGCACTGCATATGAAAAAAAGCATGGAAAGGGCGAAGTATTAAAAAGAAACGTTTTGTGTTCCTCGTACATTCATGGAACCGATTATTATCAAGAATTCGTTTAAACGGTTTAAAAGGAATGTGAATAAAAAAATTATTTTAATGCAACTGTCGCACATAACTCGGATTAAAGAAAAATTTGAGTTTTGGTATAGAGGGCGCTTCAAAAATAGTTTTTTTTGTGAGGTAATACAAAATCGAGTATCAAATTTGAAAGAGCATACAATTTCAATGACAGAATAAACTTTATTTGATCAAAATCGGTTATGAAACAGCTGAAATATCTAGAAATATATCCGATCGGTATACACTGTTGGTCATAATGTTGGAATATTTTTTTTTTTAGATCAAACTTTATTCTTTTTCCTGTTTTTTGCGCCGAATGAATCATTTTAGACTAAAAATAATCATTACATTATGTTTCTAAACTACCAATGTACAATACATGGTAGCATGAATTTGCATTAATTAATTTATTCTTTGTTTTGAGCTCGAAAGGTAAGACCTTTGATGATTTGCCCCTTTCCTTCTCCAAAGCGTATGTCCAACGAGTCATCGTTATGGGTCATTTCTCAAAGTTGGCCGTGATATTTTCTCGAGGCCATACCCGGTCCAATGCCATTGGCTACCCGACGAACGATGCTTGTGCTCCACCAGGAAGGGGTGTCAACAAACAATGTCCACTATTTCGTTGGACCATCGCACGTTAAGGTCTGTAAAGTCCTCAGATGTTATCGAGAGAAGGGTCAATTCAAGCCAATATTATCTCTAGGACGTCTACGATTGACCACCAGGATAGATTATCGCAAATTGCTTACCCTGTGCCGTAGAAACCGGAAATGCCAAAAAGGAGCCTTCGCCGACTATGAAGAAAACACTATGGAATCAACGCCTTCCGCCAAACTGTACATCAGCAATCCCTCTAACATGGTCACATAGCAAGACAAACTACCAAGTGTCCACCCAATACCATGTAACCGAGATTTACCGGACGTCCCTGGACTAGGGAGCCCAGAAGATTTCCGCCTGGACACTAGAGATATGTCATCTTAATGGGTACGAGCCATAACATCCTTGACCGAACAGATGGAAGACAAATGGTTCGCCGATTACGTGGCGAGAAGTTCCAAGTTGTCTGCATTCACTAAACGACTTGAGTTTGTGACGTCCCAACAGTGGTATGGCTCGTACCCATTAAGATGACATATCTCTAGTGTCCAGGCGGAAATCTTCTGGGCTCCCTAGTCCAGGGACGTCCGGTAAATCTCGGTTACATGGTATTGGGTGGACACTTGGTAGTTTGTCTTGCTATGTGACCATGTTAGAGGGATTGCTGATGTACAGTTTGGCGGAAGGCGTTGATTCCATAGTGTTTTCTTCATAGTCGGCGAAGGCTCCTATTTGGCATTTCCGGTTTCTACGGCACAGGTTAAGCAATTTGCGATAATCTATCCTGGTGGTCAATCGTAGACGTCCTAGAGATAATCTTGGCTTTAATTGACCCTTCTCTCGATGACATCTGAGGACTTTACAGACCTTAACATGCGATGGTCCAACGAAATAGTGGACATTGCTTGTTGACACCCCTTCCTGGTGGAGCACAAGCATCGTTCGATGGGTAGCCAATGACATTGGACCGGGTATGGCCTCGAGAGCCTCTGTGCCAATTTTGGTTGAAAATCTCACGGCCAACTTTGAGAAATGACCCATAACGATGACTCGTTGGACATACGCTTTGGAGAACGAAAGGGGCCAATCATCAAAGGTCCTGCCTTTCAAAGCTCAAAACAAAAGAATTCATTAATTAATGCAAATTCATGCTACCATGTATTGTACATTGGTAGTTTGGAAACATAATGTAATGATTATTTTTAGTCTAAAATGCTTCATTAGGCGCAAAAAACAGGAAAAATAATAAAGTTGGATCTAAAAAAAAAATATTCCAACATTATGACCAACAGTGTAAATGTGGGATCTCACATCATTTTATTCGATGATTTTAAAAAATAAGAAAAAAAATGCTCACACTTTTTCAAAAAAAATACAAAAGAGGTTTTTGAATAGTTGTTGACGTCCCTCTATCTAATCATAATTTTAACAAAACATCACATGAACAATACACAAAAAATAGTTTAAATCAATGCTTTTTTAGAGAGCGCTCTTTTGTGTTTTAACAGCCCTTTTGGAGTGATGACAGGCTTTTTACTTAGTCGTTTTTAATTTGTAATACCTTTTGAGCATGGTTAAGTTGTAACTATTAGTTTGTAATGTTATGGTGCAGGTTTTGGTTACTAAAATTCAGGTCGACCATGTTGATCAAAATTCAACTACAAAATTCATTTATTATCGTATGTATGAATTAACACATGTTTCACAGCATGATATGGATTGATAAATGGCTCCCACCATAACATTTATATATGTAATTGTATGTTGCTTAATATCAGTGGCGGATCTACGGGGGGGGGGGGGGGGGGGGGGTTAGGGGGTTTAACCCCCCCCCCCCCCCCCCCCTTGGGCTGCCAAGTGAAAATGTGATGTGCAGTGATGTGCATAGAAAACGCCATCATGTGTCCAGACCAACACAGTATCCGCATCGTCATTGGGTCTTTGTGACAAAGAAAGAACGCACACTGGAGAGAAACCTTTCAAGTGCAAATATTGTGAGAAGATATTCAGCTCATCTGGTAACTTAACCAAACACATGATAACTCTGGATATAACTGTGTATTAAACTGTTACTTGATTTAAAAAGTCGTTATATTGCACTGCTTTTTATGGTCTCCATTGTGTTAGTAGATGCCAGGAAAACATCACCTACGGGGGTTCAAAATAGCCCAAAAAATCGCTTCGCCGCTACGCGGCTCGGACTTCGCCGCTTCGCGGCTCGTGGACGATGCTCCGCATCGTCATTGGGTCAAACCCCCCCTTAGCAAAAAGCTAGATCCGCCCCTGAATATTACAAACAAAACATACTCATTACTTATATGATTATTGTATTCATTTAAATTAAATTCGGATGTAAACAAACCTGCAGGAGATACTTGAATGACGTCTACTCTTACATTAGGAGTACCACCACTATCCTGCACAGCCGTCATAGATATCTGCAACAGTTTATAACAGTTACGTAGCCTTTTATTAGAACAAGTTTTGCGGGGTTCATCCATAGGTGTAATTCCAAAGTGTGCAAGCAGGAAAATGTGTTATGCGCTGTGTTTGAAAGACTTCATTTTAAATGCAAAAGCTTTTGTAACAGTAATCATGCCAATACAGTTCCAGGGTAAAAAATTAGAAACTTTCTGAAACTAAACAAATTCACATATTCTTAAAACAATAGAACCACAACTTATCCTAATACACTCATATTAACCCAATATCAAATGCAAAATCAATTATGCTGTTGCCAGATATTAATGTTTTGTATTATATACTGCTAAATAAATGTTTTATATTTGTAACTGTTCATTACGATAAAATTTGCCAAATTTCTTTTTTTATGAAATTAAATTTAGATGAAACACGTTTTGACAAGATCATCTCACTACAATAATACGATGTGTTTGTATATGTATTTTTATAATGTTTACACTGTGAACCTGGGTTTACGTGATATATCTTTCCTTTGTAAGATGTTTGCAGATATATTTTGAGACTGAATTTGCATATTAGTATCATAAATATATTACGAAAATAAGTTAAAACTTTTTTGAAATAATGAAATGGGTTTTGAACTTTTGACTGTTTACATGTCTCCTTGATTATGGAGATATTTAATTGAATAAGGCTTCTCGATTTTAGTCGAAATCAATGGGCATTAGGCGATAAAATCAAATATCATTTTATGTATTGTATTGTTGTCTTTTAGAAATGGGGTCACCCGGGTAAACATAGAGGGTATACGCGAGGAATATTAAGAAGAATTGTTTGAAAAATAATTTCTTATAATGAATACAATCATATACCGTAGGCATGTTCATATCACTTATGACAAAATGCAAGCAGATACATTGTTCCTTTTTTGTATTTCTCTTTATTATGATTTCGCTTACCTGCAAAGTGGATGCACATTTGATATTTTCATCAAATTTCTTCCAAACACCGTTTGTTGCGAGAAGGGAATAACTGCTCGAGGCTGTGGTTGGTGGGTCATTTGAACAGCCCGTTACTTCGAGATGACCATTATTCGCCCGATACCAGAAGGTCAGTCTTCCCACACTTGAGTAAATTGTTGGCAGAGAAAACTTGACCTCAGAATCTTGACCACATCCCGGGTCAAATGATGCATGATAGTGTTCTAGAATAATGGGGAAACCAGTTAAAGGGATAGTTGAGTTTTGGTATAGAGGGCCCTACACAAAATAATTTCTTTTTGAGATAATGAAAAACTATGTGTCAAATTTAAAAGAGCAAGCATACAATTGTAATGACAGAACAAACTTTATTTGATCAAAATCGGTTCAGAAATGGATTTTTTTTTTTTAAATGCTTCCTCTTTTCAAAAATTTACAAAAGAGGGTTATTAATAGTAATTGTTGATTATCTCTCTATCTAATCACTATTTTTAACAAAACATCACTTGCACAATATTTTATTTTAAATGGTTGAAACCAATGAGTTTTTAGAAAGCGCCCTCTTGAGTTTTATTGGCTCCTTTTGAATGATAACAGGCGTTTTACTTAGCCATTTGTATTTTGTTTAATTCTTTTTGAGCATGGTGAAGTTATAACTGTAAAATTGTAATGTAATGGTCCAGGTTTGGTTACTAAAATTCAGTTTGACCAAATCTGTACTCTCTTTACCAAAACTCAACTATCCCTTTAAAGGGATCTAGTAACTTTGTTGACATGTGCAAAAAGTGATGAGTGGCTGATACAATGTGTATTGTTGTTATCTGATTATGTCTCCTGGGTGTTGTGTGAAAATGTCAAGTTGAATGGACGTTATATGGCCGAGTAAGGAGCAAAAATGCAGAGTGATATTCACTAACTCATTGCACTCACTTTGTACACATTTTTTGCTGTCCAATGGATAATTTAACATCTGAACACTTTAATCGTAAATATCTTTTTAACGAAACAGAAATTTGAAAAACCGAAACCTGTCCCATGCTTTTGTTGTTAATACAAATACAACAAGGTATTAGAGAATCGCTAGAATTCCAATTGGAATTTTTAGGATTTGGACAATGTTACTAAGTCTCTTTAAGGCACACCTCTTTGCTAGATAATTTGCATGTATTTGGATTTATCTTTCCTGACAAAGCTATTCCCAAAATACACAGATGTCCCTAATCAAAACCTGCACATTAATATACAGAGAGAAAATATATTAACTACAGTCACTTACAATTAAAACTGTTAAAGGTTTGTACTCTGCTTCCTCTCTTCGGTAAGTGAGGGGGGCAGGGACAAGACTCGATGGTTTTAACCATTACAGGCTAAAAGGTAAACTAAAAATTTCACGTGTTTCGAATTAAAGGGAAAACTCCATCAAGAGTTACAAAATAATACGTTGCTAACAAGTATGGCTTTCTAGAAATGTTACTGCTATGTCATTAGGCAACAAATTACATTAAATATCAGAACTGTGAAGAATTTTGTTGTACTTTTCGTATGTAGTATACAAATGTCACAAAACGATTATCGCCATTCATAAATAAAACTCACCATATCCGTTTTCAGTGATCGCAATGGTCCAATCTCCATTATCACCGTCGACTTGTGTTATGGAACAATCTCCGTTATTAAAATTGCAGAACCAAACTAATAGTAAATTGAGAAAAGGCACAAAGTTTGGATCTGTAATTCTTAATTTCAATATATTTAGAAACAGTATTTGTATTAAGTCATTGACGGTCAAATCAAGTGTAATAATTCGTATTAAAAATGCATACCGTATCAGCATTATGAACACAAGCCCGTAGCAGGGGGACATGGGGGGAAGGAAGGGGACTATTCAGAAAGGTTCTTTTTTGATTGGTCTCGGGCAACGATTCGTCTTGGCGACGACCCGACCCCCCCCCCCCCCCCCTTTGCAAAACTAAACCTGTGGCCTCGTCCTCGAAAAATATTGGCGACTACCCCGGGCCCCTACCCCAAACCCCCCCCCCCCCCCCCCCCCCCCCTCTTGGGCTACTCAATCTGAGGTCTCGGTCTCGATAATCTCGATTACACGAATCAACAAGTGGTCTCGCGGTCCTCCTTTTAATAACTATGGCTACAGGCCTGTGAACACTTATTGCAGAGAAACCGAGCAAAATATTAATCCTGTTAACGCCTTAGGTGTACCCAGGGGGGTGACCCCCCCCCCCCCCCCCCCCGAAAATTTGGAAGGAGCTTGGAGTTAGGAAGAATCCTGGGGGTGTATTCTGAAAACGATTTTAAGTTGAAATGTATTGTATCTACGTCATATCTACGTCACTAAAATATTACACTGTACTGAAGGAATAGCGATTTGTAAAAACATATTTTAGTGACGTAGATATGACGTAGATAAAATAAATTTTAACTTCAGAATACACCCCCTGGTCTCGGCCTCGAAAATTCAGGAAGTTCTCGGTCTCGGATTTGACAATTTTCTACGGACACCCCCATGGTCTCGGTTTTGATCACAACAAATGTTGACCGTTCCTGGTCTCGGTCTCGACAATTTTTGACTGATCCTGCTCTCGGCCTCGAAAATTAAGAAAGTTCTCGGTCTTGGCTTTGAAAATGTTCAACGGACACCACACACCCCCCCCCCCCCCCCCTCCCCCCTGCTTACATGATTCTCAACCGATGGTCTTGATCTCGGCCTCGAAAAATGTTGACCGGCCCTGGTCTCGGCCTCTTTTCTACAGACACCCCCACCCCCACCCCCACCCCGCTTACACAACGCTCCACCAATGGTCTCGGCCTTTAGAGATTTGGCTGACAAAATAACCCCCCCCCCCCCGCCCCCCCTTGAACAAATCCTAGGTACGCCACTGGTTAACGCCCTAATCGTATCACTGATTCGAATAATACGTAATGACCGTTCATAATTTATTTCGTCATAATCTGCACACCTCGACAAAATTTCGGTAGCAATCAACTAAATTCATATCATATTTAAATAGCCTGAAATTGAATAATATGATTTGTATTACATTTTAGCCTATAACACAGTTATATGCTAACAAAATGCGTTTACGAATTGGTCACTGTATTGACGTGGATAATTACTCACAATCGCATACTACTCCTGCATCTTCAGAGTGCTCACAATTGTGAGTTCCTATTCCATCATGGGAGCAGTCTTCCAATGATGACTCGCTGCCTGAACAAGCCACATCATCCAGCAAGATGTCTCCAGAGCCCTGACCGAAGTGAGCTTTGTCAGGCGCAGATAACGCCGAGCCAAGACCGAGCTGACGGCACACGACATCAGCATCGTTCAAACCCCAGGAGTCGTCACAGACGGTACCCCACCTGCCGTTCAGGTAGATTTCTACTCTTCCCTCGTATCGAGTACTGCCTCCAACCAGTCGTACTGTATAATGGAAAGAAGATAATTTATTAATGTTTCTCATACATTTATTCAAATGGTTAGATTATGTAAACATTATGCTTTACCACGTGGACGTGGTGTGGCAAGATCGGTAGATCGCGCGCCGAGTTAGAATTGGAAAATGCAGTCGAGACGATTTTACGCTCAAAATGTCTGTTATGCTGTTTTTACGTGGTTTTACTGCTTTATAGCCCGGTCACATATCAACGGATTGCGTAAACGGACGTAAACGGAGAGCTAAATTTTCCATCCGTTCGTCTCCGTTCGTATGCGTTTCTTGTCCGTTCCTTGTCCGGTGATGTACGTTGTTCTATGTTTTGTATAATAAAGCAATGGAGACGACTTTCATCACCGAATAATTTTCATTTCGTAAATTTTCTATTCGTTGGGCATTCGTTTCCGCTATCCGTTGATATCTGACCGGGCCATTAACAATAATGGACAAACTTTGACAGAAAGGAATTGATGCAAGACACTGTTAATTCAATGAGTTTTGATATTTAATATTATGTACATGTTGAATTAAAGTCTTCAAATAACATGAATGTAGGTATTTGCCTAAAACTATGTCAATTTTGAACGATTTGTAAACAAATTTTACGATTTTATATGAAATTTATAAAAAAATCAATCAAAACCCGTATTATTCATTCATATTCATTGAACGTTGTCTATTTCAATAACAAAAAATAACCACTTTATCCAGAAATGTCCGTTCTGATTGGTTGCTAGTGTCTCCTTGCGCACACAAGTGCATATCCGATATCCTGCTTCAGTGCACACGTGCTTTGTGATGGTACGCTCTTTTGTCATGGGTTTATAAGACAAACATGCTGTTGTGCCATTTAGACATGCTAATTAATCATGGACAGTGACACTTTCAAAATAAAATAAAATGGTTTAACATGTGTAATATGATGTACTGAGTACCAAAAGCCAAAAAAATGAATTTTGAAAAAATTGTATGTTATGCCGTTTTGTCATGGGGGCAGTATAGTGGATATTGCGACGCTGATATAAACATCCAAAGAAATGGCGTGTTCTGCCAAATGATAATACCAACCTTGATAACAACAACAACAACAACAGTATGTTACAAACCTCAGACCATACTTATCATGCTTATGTTAAATATAAGTTTTGCAAGTATCAATAACATTTCCATAATCATAATCAACGTTATTACAATTACAATCATAATATCAAAATTACTGTAATCAATCTGAAACGTACCTTGACCATGTTGATCTTCCGAAAAAGAAGAACCAATGGATCCCAACAAAACTGCAACGAAGACCAACAAAGTATCCACCTTGTACGAGTTCACGAATTAAAAAGACATTTGGTATAGATACGCATGTCTTTCCCATGCATTGCACGCACAAAACGGAACTATACCACTAAAAATACTCCTGAATGGCTTGTCATGTGTGGGAGTATATGGAATACAAATCATACAATTTTGTTTGATCAAACTCGAAGTCAAATACAGCAACGCTTTTTTTTTTACATTTTGAGCGTTTGCGAACAATGATGATTTTTTCGACATTGAGGAAGTGCATTGAGGAAGTACGGATTTTATAACTCGAACGCATCAATATTTGCTAAGAACCGCAAGCAAAAAAATCATGTTAATGAGCATTTGTAATATGTTTAGTACAAACCTCACACAAGTGATGTTGTACGCACAGCTTAACGATGGAGGTATATAATTGTTATTATTTGTCAGTGCGTGGCATTCGTTCTATAATTATGATAGGGGAATATGGAAACTTAATAAACAAGAATCATACTGAATATCTTGATGAGATCTAGTAAATATATTGCAACAAGCAAGTCAAAACTGACGAAACGTGTATACAATGAACATGTATTTGTATGGCCTCTGATGTGTATACTTGGTGGTGTGAAGGAATATCATTTTGCCAATTTGTTCGCGGAAAGGCAACGTTCTATGGCATTGGGTTTTGTACACAGTTGAAAAAGTCCAAACTCGGTGGGTTTTTTTTTCATCTCCGAATAAATCTTAGATATCTCAATAATGACGTCTGCAATGGTGTCATACTTATATTAATAAGAGAAAACACCCTGGCATTAACAAGTTGGAGGAACCACTAATGTAAGATCTGCAAGTGAGTCTGGTAGGTTCATTAAAATGATAAAACAATCGACATAATTATAACAAAATATCAGAGGAACCATGGGAAGGAGTTACCTCTTATATTATGGTGGGAGTAATTTGGGGCACGATTATTACAATCAGTGGCGCACTCTATGCAGGTAAATGAATATGCCACTCGACATTCTGAGTGCGCATGCGTTCACTCCTAATGGAGTGGTAATCAACTCCCTGTCGTCAGGTACTGTATTGAAGGATTAATCTGTGATCCACTCAATACCACTGTTATTCAAATATATATTGACCCTCAATATGAATTATGAATAGCGACCCTCATCTACATTATGAGTATAGCGGCCCTTATGCCTTTGTGAATAGTGATCGACCCCTCCTGTGTTTTATGAATAGCGGTCCCTCACGTATAGGAAGATATTGTGAATAGCGGTCCGTATGAATAGGGGTTATTATGAATAGCGAGGTTACCCCCAGCAAATCGGTTGCACTGTCTGGTTGTACCCGGGTTGTACTTTAATTACAGTGCGATAATAATTACATTGCTCTCTTAAGTCTCTTTACAAACATAACACAATACAAACAGGCAGAGAAGGGGTTCTCGCACTCCTCACTCATACTCACACATGCACATGCACACGCACCCACGCACAAAGACATACAAACACACGCGCGCGCACACACACACATACGCACGTACGCACGCACACACACACACACACATCCGCACCCACCACACACACACATACACACACACACACATACATACTCACACACAAACACACATGAATAACCTGTCAGTGTCACACCATGGTCCGAATTCCTACTTAATGCATGGATATACTAGGTGATAGTAAGCTTTTCATGAAATAAGTGGTTGTGATATTGATATTCATGCATGTATGTTCGGACACCATTCGGTCGTTTGGAAATGTCTCAGGCTCCGTTCTACTTGAATGGTCTGTGAGCTTAGTCGTAACCGATAGTAGTATGAAGTTTTGAGTGAATTAATCCCGAATTAATATTTTTTATAAAAGGGATGAGGTTCAAGACACACTAATTGGATATAATGGTTGTGGCAACACTGTGTATTCATATTTGCGTTTGTGCAACGGCAGCAACGAACACCGCTGTTATATTACATCCGTGTATGACTGCTTGACATTGTTTTTTTTATGCGCATTATTGCCACGTCATGTTGTGGTTTATGTCTGTTATATATACGACTGCCAATTATGTGTTTGTATTTCTCTTCCTTCCACATTCGTTCTTTTTTCCAATCGGTTGAAATGTGCCCGTTTATATTGGACAGTAGACTTGAACCATATCATCGAGTATCTTAAAGGGTTCTTGTAACATTGCCCAAATCCACAAGGCTTAGTTAGAACTCTAGTGGTTCTTTCATAACTTGTTGTATTCCATGGAGCAGGTTTCATTTTTTCCGAATTTCCCTTTCCATATAAAGATATTTACGATTGATGTGCTCGGACTTTAAACTGTCCACTGGAAATTGTGAACAAACTGCGTACTAAGTCAGTGCAATGAGTTACCGAATATCACTTTGCAATGTTCGCTCTTTACTTGGTCATTTTCGTGAAAGTCATTATGCAGTTTTCATATCAAATCACACAAATGCACATGTTATCAACTATCTATCACTTTGAGCGTGTGAACAAAGTTACTTGATCCCTTTAATGCGCAATGCCTACATATACAATGGTTTTGAGTCAACGATGTTTCATATCTTTTGTTCTCTGTGTTGATTATTTTTTTCTATTCTCATCCATGTTTGCCTGTTACATGATTGTATAACTTTCCAGTGGATAATTAAACATCCGAATACTTCAATCGTTAATATCCCGCTTTTGTTACTATGCGCGTAGATGACGTTTCGCGCGGTACCATTTTGGAAAACATGGCAGCCTCAAGTGATCAATCAATGTAAGCGTATCCCAAACAAATGATTATTTCCATTGTAAGTGATACCGACGAGGAAATAAAGTAAAATTGCAATTAATTGCAAGTCAGATCATGGCCCCGTTGCAGAAAGAGATACAATCGATTATAAGTTACAATTTATGGTATCATGTGTTCTAAATGCGCGAGTCTGATTGGTTGAAACGCGCAAAGTTTCTGACTTACAATCAATTTTAACTTCCAATCGATTGTATCTCTTTCTTGCAACGGGACCCATGTTGACTTGAATTAAACAAGAATTGAAATGATCATGAATTGAACATACAAATGGTCAATAAACAACCAGATCAAACATAATAGTATATCAAGAATATAATACGATATTTATAAGTGCAAATAAATACATTGTATGTTCAAAAATATAATTTTGGAAATTTTGGGGCGACCCAAGAAGCCATGAGGCTTGGAAGTGTGTGGGCCACGCATAAACAAAATACAATTAATGTAAGTATGATATATATACTATTTTGAGATATTACCTTATTAATGTAATTAATTTTCAACAATTGTGACAATATCCAATGTTTTTTGTTTAATCATTGTGGAGGGGGGCAAGTGAACCCCCCCCCCCCCCCCTTGCCCCCCGTCGCTACGCCACTGATTAGATTTAATTTATAAAATATATAAAATATATAATTTAATCATATAATATGTGTGGCCTATATACTCGGTTTTGTTTAAATTCAGTAGTACTGCTAAATATCAATACGTGTATAAAACATATACAAACATATCGAGAACATTTAAATCAAACATAATATGAGCACCGCTATCAGATCCGCTATATATACCTTGGAAATTATTATATACAATTGAATTTACAGAACTGTTTAGGCATAATGTATATGTCAGCTAAATAATAGCATGCAATTATACAAACACTCGCTGCAAGATCAATGGTTACAATTATGATGTTGATTGTTCAAATGGATTGATCAACAAAACAATACACCTTTATAGTCCCATTTAACCCGGCTTGCAGATTTTAAGAATATTAAGCACAGATAATATATACATGTACATCTTATGAAAAGTTCGAAGCAGGGATGTTTGTGTTTTCAAGCAAAAGCCTGAATTCACATTTTAAAAATCACCTAGACTTTGACCCTAAAAAGACTGGAGGGGGAATGATTAGCCTCCCCTCCTCGATTTTTTCGATTACTCCAAAACGCAAAATATCAACAACGCGCCGCTCGCATCTTGCGTCTTGCGCATCTGTTGATACCAAATTTGCGCGCGTCACGATTACGGTTGCGGTATCACCGTGGTTATATGTCATTTTTAAGGTCGCATGTCACACACAAAAATGCAACAAACGTGCATTATTGTTCTCATTCATTTGTGTGTAAAATGCATGATAAGTTTGAAAGATACAAAACTCTCTCAGAATTTGAAATAAAAACATATCGAGAACATTTTAATCAAACATAATATGAGAACCGCTTTTAACTTTATATACAATTGTATTTACAGAAACATATAGGCATAATGTGTAATGTGTGAGCTTAATAATAGTCTGCATTTATATACAACATCGCTGCAATATCAATGGTCAAAATCATGATTTTAATTATACAAATGGAAAGATCAACCAAACAACAAAACATACATTTCCATATGCAGTTGTACCTTTATTTACTTTGACTTACCCTATAGTTCATAAATCTGCATAAGTTAAAACATCAATTATTTCTACAAAGACTACAATTTCATAACATTTCACATTTGTGTACTAATGCATTTATTATGCAAATTTTGCTCATTTACATAGATAAAATGTGCTTCTTTTGATGATTCTTCTTAGTTTGTTCCAATGATGGGTCCAAAATTGATTCAGACATCCAAACAATTGTTAGAATAGACACACACATGTTTGTACCATGAATAGTTCAAAAGTAAGACAAAATACACAAAATTTAACATTCCTGCCTACGGCCATCTTGGATTTGAGGGACTAGATGGCCACGAAAGGTAAAAATAATCTGCTAGATTGATACAATGGCCTTGATTTACCCTAGATCATCTATTTCCAAAGTTATTATCTCAAGTATCTCAATAAAAACACCATTTTCATAGAATATCCCATTACCATGAATAAATGTGTATAAATTATGGAAATAAGGCCTTATTTGCATATATACAGTGTGTCTCTTTGGATGAATTTTCTTCTTTTGATCCAAGGAATATGTGTGCCAAGTAAAAACAATCGTACCCCAAAATGCAGTCACGGACCCCTTAACAAGCCCACTAACATGCACATCATATGAAAAAGTTAGAAGCAGGGCGTGTTTCCCAAAGCAAAAGTCTGAATTCACATAGAAATCACAAAACATGTAATGCTCAATTTTGAAATCTTCTGCACAAATTGAGCATCATGAACCTATTTTCAGGTTCTTAAGTTCAGGTCAGCTTCCCGTGGCCATTGGGTAACCAATGATCCACGATTTGTTTTCATGTCGATTTATGTGTTTCATGTTAATAGAAAATAAATAATTGAATGGACTGGGTGGATCATTGGTTACCCAATGGCCAGGGAAGCTGATCTGAAGACTATAAAACCTGTGCAAAACGCGGTGATAGCCTATCAAATTGTTGAAACGTTCAGTGCTATTTTTTTATAATATACATAGGAAGCTCTATCATATAAAGCATGGTTCCGAGGACATTTGGTTAACAAAGACTTTCGTTATGTTTCCTTGGGCGAACGGAGTATTGTTGTATAAAAAACGATATACAAAAGAACAATTTAGTTTACAGTCATGATTCACTCTAATCGGGACATGATGCTGATAATAGTCATTATATCCTTCATTAATGAAATCTTGTTCAGTGATTGGTTTACATAGCGTCATGTGACCAAACACAGTAATGCCCATGGAGAAAAATGTGCTGTACCATGACGTCATTCATGGTATAGTGCACTATACCATGAATGACGTCACGGTATAGAGATGCGTGTTAAAAGCTTTTCTGCGAGCGGAGGTCTTGATTTAGCTTGCGAAAGATGCTCGACGAGATTTCCCAAAGAGTAATTTAAAAAGAAATACAGAATATATACACTCATGAATATCAATAAGTTCTAAAGAATATTCTAGAGATGCATTTCATGTATAACATGGCGGTATTCGAATTAAAAGATTCCGAAAACGGTGCACATTTTGCATCGTTGTCCTTCCGTGGTTGTGACAGTAATTCGACATTCAACAATTAAAGGGATAGTTGAGTTTTGGTAGAGAGGGCGCTAGACTATTTACTTTTGTTGTGAGGTAATGAAAAACTGAGTGTAAAATTTGAAAGAGCCTAATATTTAAATAATAAAATCATCTTTGTTTGATCAAAATCGGTTCAGAGACGGCTGAAATATCCATAAATATAACAATTTGTAATAAAGCTGGGGCCCCAGGATTATTAGAGAATTTTGAACCAGCCGTTAAAAATTCAAAAAAATGCTTCCTCTTTTCAAAAAGTTACAAAATAGGTATTTAAATAGTTGTTGGTTATTTCTATCACTATTTCAACAAAACATCACATGCACAATATTTTATTCAAAATGGTTGAAACCGATGAGTGTTTAGAGAGCGCCCTCTTACGTTTTAACTGCTCGTTGTTAATGATAACATGATCTTTACTACGTCATTTGTAATTTTGTGTTCCTTTCTATTTATAACTATTAGTTTGTAATGTAATGATGCAGGTTTTGGTTACTAAAATACAGTTTCACCAAAACTGTACTCTCCTTATCAGAACTCAACTATCCCTTTAACTTGCAGCGCTAGTGGTGCACTGCATGCACTAGTTTTACGCCGGTGCAAATGCAATGTGTGTAATACGTGTACGGCCGTGTGTGTAACATTGACCTCATGACTCATGTACATATGTTTAGTGTTCCATTGACATTCCATTGACATTGTTGCATTTCTGAAAGTGTTCAACTTCTGATTTTACATTTCGCGTTGATTATCGTTTGCTTGTGGATATTTTTATCGTTGCATTGCCATTAGACTGCGTCACTTTTGAAGACGAAATTGACTATTCTACAAACGTGTACAGTTATGTTTGAATTACATAATTGGAATTATGTTGGATGACTCTGAATCATCGACTCAAAGTGACCTTTATGGTAAGTGAAAGCATTTTTATTATTTTTAAAAAAATCGTAGGAAGGATATAAAACAAATATATCATGCACTATTTCGAGCCACTAGTAAAATTATGGATTCCTCGGTGACAGAAAAGGCACTTTTTTCTTCGGGGCTACGCCCCTCAGATAATAGTGCTATTCCTGTCACCTCGGAATCCATAATTTCAACTAGAGGCTCTCAGTGCATGGTATATTTGTGTACCATTCTCTTTAGCGTCGAGTGTGATGATGGCTAGTTGTTGATAGGAGCGCCATCAAGATTCCTTTTTGTAGAGGTTTTCAAAACATCTATCTTTAAAAGTCCCATGAACGCTGTCACAATGAATTATAATTATAATGCAGTCCATTCATTTGATTTTAGTCACTACATCAGTAATTAATTGAAGTCAGAGTAAACTTCATCGCTGTAGATTGGTTCGTGTTGGGTCGATTCGTTGCCTGTCTGCTCTTTGATGGCAGAATAATAAACGTCTTCGCTGTTTTGGGGTGGTTCTGTCGCCTGGTACAGATGGTAGTCACTGACCTCCTTACCAGAGCGAATAACGTTGTAATCCGCATCGTCCATGGCTCCATGTTGAGAGGACCGGTCAACACTGACACTGACATCCCGGTCATCTCGCGATGCCTGACGCATGGCCTTATAAGCCGTTGGCTTTGAAGACTGGTGCAGAACATTGTATACATCATTGGACTCGCCGGTCGCAGTTGCGGGATTCTCGTCGAGCACACCATATGCGCCGATGTCAGGGGTCGGGGGAGATCGTTGATTCCCGTCGTCAACGAGACCAAGTGTGTTGTACGTACTGTCGACTTCGTTGTTCACCCCCTTTTTGAACATGGCTAGTGGTTTCCTGGCGTTGTTGACACCCAGCGCGACTCCGCCGTGGTCCAGTGTATTGTAGGTCTCCTCGCTATGCTCGCCCTGTGATGTTGCTGATACTTCTCCATATCCGTCGTCATGTTGCGCCATTGGTGAGCTCCCGTCGTGGTCGAGATGATGGTAGGTATCATCCCCAGAAGAAGCAGGCGGCTTCACTGGTCGCTGTTCTTGATATTGAGATCTGGAGGGAGTTTCCATCAGGACGTTATAATCACCACCGTCAAGTTCGTAGTTCATGTCACGATCCTTCTGGTCAGTATGGCGATTCGTATTCCCTCTGATGGCACCTTCTTTGGGTTTTACCGACTGATATGAGTGGTCATTCATAGCACTGTCACTGGCACTAGCACCTGTGTTGTACCTCACCTGGTTGCCTTCCGTCTCCGTGTAGGCGTAACTGTATTCTTCATCTCCGCCCGGTGGCTTCATCACATCATTCATATTGGGGTAGCTACCAGGTACTTGGACTACGTCCGGCTGCTGGTAGTCTGGCAGTGCAGATGAATAGGCGGAATTCGTGTAGGTGTTGTCTTTAGAAGATGGAGAAGGCTGCTGAAGCTCCGTTGCTTCTTTCTCGGCCGACTTCCTGCAACATGAACAAAATGCAGACAAAGAACACGGTATAATGTATCTAGAAATGCAAATACAGAGCTTCAATATGACGTGTCCGTACGTATTGTCAAGGTATCGTCGATTTGATATAAACCTACTCTCTGCTCTAATTCATGATCACTTTAAACAATATTTTATCAATCCTCATGCTGGATTTATGTTAATATTACACGTCAAAAACGTATTTGTTATTTGTTTAATTATAAAACATAAAAGATTTACGTTGTGTTTAAATATCCAGATAAAAATATATTTCTAAATCTAAATTTATTTTGTAATAACTTGGTGGTTTGAAATATTTCGGCATTACATTGAACCTTGATGTACATCAAAGATTTGCCTGAATTTAGCTACCATCTTGTTTGCTTAAAAAAAACTTGAATAAACCAATTTAATTACGCTTAATATTAATATCCAAAGATATACCATACAACATGTACCTGCGGCGATGACGACACGCAAGTAACACTGCAACCACCAGGACAACCACGGCGATGATTATTACGACGGCGGCGACTATCACGGTCGTATTTTGCCCACCTTCATGAATTAAGCGAGAAAGGAAACCAACATTTAGAAAATTAATATGAGAGATTTATGCACTGGTGCATAATCGGCTCAATGAACTATTATGACTAGCCATCTTTGACCATGCAATGCTATGCCATGAATTAAGTCATTTGTGAAATTTGTTTGGGATTTTAATGAAATTACCAGGGAAGAATGTTTTATACTTCCTTTTAAAGAGTTATTTCGGAAAGGGATGAAGTACTTATAGCAAGATCTTCTCTCGCACAGTGGCTTTTCAATACACATCTCTAGTATTTCATGAAAAAGAAATACAATAATTATTACAATAGTAATAATAATAGGTTCGATTTAAATATAGCGCCTAATATTCCCAAATAATTGTCAGGCATATTGACTTTATTGCGGCCATATAAAATATAAGTTTCAGCCAATCAGACATTACGACACATTACATGTGCACCAAGTATTGTGTCTTGGGCTATTCCAGAACATGGATAACTGTAGTAGTAATAGCATGATCAGTGTGGTATTTTTTGCAGCCAAATATGAGATTACACCCGACGACAATTACATTCTAAATTAATGCCAGTAACCCAATCAAAATCCGTTTATCTAGTATATGATGATTATAATAACATAAACATTGACACTTTATACCATCTTGACACACATACAAGTCATTATACTGAATACTGTACTGTGATTGTTATATTATAATCGTCCTGGCTTTAGCCTAAGCCAAGTATGCATAGAAGGGCTTTAAACACAATAACTGTCCTGTCAACAGATCAGAACTTCACAATAAGCATACGAATATAAGTAAAATCTAAATATATTTGCGTTTAACATTGCATCGTACAATGAACCTTCTTCGGACCTCCTTTCAATATTTATAACAATATCAATTAATCATTTTGCAAATATCATAATCATATTACCAGTTTGTTGATTCCCGGCCCCAGCCTTAGGTGTTGTTGAAGATGTAGTCATTGATGTGCGTTGAGTCGCAGTTTCCAACGTCGTAGGAGCGGCAGTCGGAATAACGGTAGTAGGAGCTGCAGATATACAAATGTTTAATTTTTACAAAATGTATCGTTCATATCACAGTTGAACAACTTTGGGGGGAATGTAATGAAGGTTCTCCGGGTCAAATCAGTCAGAACAGCAGTCAAACTGAAGATTAGATAATTCAGTTCAGTCGAAATTGACAGTTCGGATCATCATTTGATTATTTAACAAATCATTTTATCATTGATTTGTTTTCGACACGCGATCAATAGTTCATGTCAATCAATATTAGACAATAAGGATCATCTAATTAAAACAAATAATGAAGAACATTCAATTTACTGGGAAAACTTACATAACTTTTGCTGTTATTGATGTTGTAGTTTAAATTATTGCTATTGTTGTTTCTGTTTCTCTTGTTGTTGTTGCTGTCAGTGGCGTTCCAAGGATTTTTCCAAGAGGGGGTTATTTTGTAAAGAAGCCGATACCAAGTACCTTCAAAATCTTCGAGACCGAGACCAAGGCCATTGGCGGAGAACCCTCTCATTGGGGGGGGGGGGGGGGGGGGGGGGGGACCGGCTAAAATTTGAAAAGGGGGGTTCAAACCCCCAAAACAACAATTGTTTGGTCAAAGGGGGGGGGGGGGGTTGAACCCTCCAACCCCCCCCCCCCTGGTTACGCCTATGGTTGCTATTGTTGTTTAAATAATAATTTCAGTACATAAATAATTAAATCTTTACTACACAGTTTTCTTTGTATAGCTACAATAGTTGAAGGATCTACACATGCGTATATTTTTTACTCATTTACTAATTTACTAAAAAGCTATTTAACAATCTGCGAAAGGCCTTTAAACAATATTTAGTTCGTATATTAACCACACCCGTAACATAGGCATAGTATAAAAAAGTAATCAATCCGCTACATTATAATGGCTTAATCAGTTGGTTTATCAAACTAACCTGGTGTAGATAGCACTAATTCTGTTATTCGAATATTGTCGATTCCCATGCCAGGGCTTCCAGTATCACGTACAGCGGTGAAAGATATCTTTAACAAAATACAAACAGTGAATAGTTCTTATACCTTTTTTTTACAGGGATATAGTATCTACGAGATTATACTTATTTCAGTTAACGGTAAAGAATCTTTTATTTAACTTCTTTTCTGACTATACTGATATTTTAAAATTGTACAACTTAAAGTATAATGACATGGAATTACTGTACAACATAATTGAAGGAAATGTATCATCAGAACATCACCAGCCATTTTGTCAGACAAGATACAAATCGAACTTTTTGTACAATCATGTGTCTTCTGTATATTGAATACAGCTTCTTCCAAAGCTAGTACTATAGCTAGAAGTATATCTCTGAACACATATTCGAAATCTAAAATCGAACATACTTGTACTCGATCTATAAAGTTTGAAATGATTATGTAACATATTGGGTACCTCTATTTCAGATGTGCATGTGATATTCATTTCGAAATTCTCCCAAACCCCTGTCGCATATTTGAGAACGTAAGTCGTGTTGGCACCAGAGCAATTCGATGATATGTCTAGGTGGCCGTTGGCATTCGTGATGTAGTACCAGAAGGAAAATTGTCTGGTACCCGGAGGAAAGACTGGTAGGTAGGAGATAGCCCGATCATTTACGCTTCCCAAATCCCTCGCGTAAAGGTGTGGGTCTACAAACCAAAAAGAAAATACAAAACAGTACCGGTAAATAAATACTCGAAAAGGCATAGTTGAGTATCGTTCAAACTTAACTTTAGTAACCAAAACCTGCACCATTACGGTACAAAGTAATAGTTATAACTTCACCATGCTCGAAAAGTATACACAATTACAAACGACTAAGTAAAACCCCTGTTATCATTCAAAAAGAGCCGTTACAACTGAAGAGGGCGCTATTAAAAAAAATCATTGGTTTTAGCCGTTTTCATACAAAATTGTGCATTTAAAGGGACTTGTAATATTGCCCAAATCCTAAAAATCCAATTTGAATTCTAGCGGTTCCCTCATACCTTGTATTCGTATTGACAATAAAATCATGGGACAGGTTTCGGTTTTTCAAATTTCCCTTTCGTTACAAAGATATGTACGATTGAAGTGTTCAGATAATAAAAACTCCGTTGGAGTTTTGAAACCGTGTACAAAGTGCGTGCAGTGAGTTTTAGTGAATATCACTTTGCATTTTTGCTCATTACTCGGCCATGCAACGTCCATTTGACTTGAAATTTTCACACAATACCCTGTGGACATATCAGATAACAACAATATACATTGCATCAACCATCATCACTTTTTGCACATGTCAACAAAGTTACTAGATCCCCTTAATGTTTGTTAAAATAATGATTCAATAGAGATATCATCAACGACTTTTTAGAAACCTATTCAGATTTTTTTCAAAGTAGTCTTCGAGCATTTTTTTATATTTTTCTAAATAGTCTAAATATCGCCCGGTGATGGCCGGTGAAGAATCTTTTGAATAAAAATATGTTTATGGATATTTCATTTTTTATTTGATAAAAAAAAGTTGATTCTGTCATTAAAATTGTATGTTCTTTCGAATTTGACAGTCAGTTTTTCATTATCTCACCAACAAAATATCGGGGGGCACTTCGGGAAATACCAATACTCAACACTACCTTTAACTTAACAATATTGATTTATTATAACTATTGATCAAACTGATATGATCAATATAAATTAAATATATCACCATTTTTAAATCGATGATAAGGGGCAGAGCGGTCGGCACGGCCCCGAATGACTGGGGACACACGATATACAGGGTGTCTCAGAAAGAATGCAACACCTACGATCGCTATTTTCAAAAACACCATCGACTCAATGTCATAGTTTTTTGTTTGATTGGGTAGAACATTCTTTTTCCAACAAGATTATACCATGATCATTGATTTGGGGTAAGGCGTTTGGATCCTAGGGTCATTTTTCTGAGGCAATGTCGTTTCCTAAATTTGCTACTTTTTCGTCTCCAGCGATTCTCGGAATACTGAGGCATTTTCGCCCAAAGGCCTCCCATAGAATTAGTTGTAAAAAAGAACCACATGACTGCTCTCCCTTTGATAAGGAAGACAATGCGGAGCCATACCGTTCGGGGTACTCGATTACGCAACATTGTCTTCCTTATCAAAGGTAGAGCAGTCATGCGATTCGTCTGTACAACTAATTCTATGGGAGGCCTTCGGGCGAAAATGCCTCAGTATTCCGAGGATCGCTGGAGACGAAAAAGTAGCAAATTTAGGAAACGACATTGCCTCAGAAAAATGGCCCTAGGATCCAAACGCCTTACCCAAAACCAATGCTCATGGTATCGTTTTGTTGGAAAAAGAAGTTCTACACAATCAAACAAAAAACAATGACATTTGATCGATGGTGTTGATGAAATTAACGATCCTAGGTGTTGCATTCTTTCTGAGACACCCTATATATATATATATTTTTTTTTTTTTTTTGTTACAGAATCCCCTTGTTTTTTTTGTATTAATTTGGTAAATGTGCTAGACCAATCAAGTCGGCGTCATCGTTCGTGTAAAACTGGCATTGTTTTTCAATGCTTGAAAATTAATTTTTGTCTTATTATTTATGTTGGTTCAGATAAAGACTGGATAATATTGTCCCGCAACAATTCATATGTTGAAAGTAAAAACAGTTTTATCACTCATCCTCGTGAAAGATGTTACCTTTACTAAATGTTAGATGCCACCGCAGGGAATTTGCTTATTTGAATCGAGCCTTAATCTTTCTTTCAGGTGAACAAAAATGATATTTCGGGTGATTACATACATATTGACATATTTCAAAGGAAAGTGCGCTTTGTTATAATAATCACTTTTCGCAAACCCGAACTCAAGTTATTCGAGTGTTTCTTAACAATAGAAAGCAACTACACGCGAGAAAAGAAATGTGTGAAAATTGAAATGTTTGTAAAGAAAACTTATAGTATAGAGCAGGTGTAGGCACAAAATGCGATATGTCTTATCAACACGCGTTGTATCTCAAGATATATGTTAAAATCGTCTGTCGGAAATTGCCAGAGGGTGGAAAGTATTTGATTGTTATTTCATCATCAACAACGTGGCTATCAAGAAAACTAATCATTATAAAACATTCACAAACTAAGGTACATTAGTTGAATTAACTTAGTTGAAATGTCAATATCGTCATCAATTAATGAGCTAGACGATGGCTTCATTTGGCGGCATTGAAGATTGAACTTCAAAAAAGCCTCAAATAAAAGCCCCACCTCTTGTGTTTGTCTTTATAATACAGGCAGGTCGCGATTTGAATCAATTAGTGAGAGTTGTGACTCCATCTGTAGTCTAAGTGTGAACAAATCAATCGTTTGGGAGATGATCTCGATTTTTGAAAAATATAAATACATTATAATTCGATTTAGGCAGACATCGATCGTTTTAAAGTTGATTTCGATTTATGCGGAAAATCAATCGTTGTAAAGATGATGTCTATTCGTCTGCAAAGTCTTAGAGATGATGTTTAGTTTGTTTGATTTTGAGGGACAGCCAATCAGTTAAAAGGTACCACCATCCAAAAATGATATTCTTATAACATGTATAAATAATAGGTAATATTTTGAGTAGTCCATTTCGCCCAAAAAATTAGAAAAATATGTTTCCAGAAAGATTATATAATTGGGAAAAAACATCGCCATACTACAACAAGTGCTCATGGGTCAGCATACTTAGACTACCTTTTGTGTAGGACGACCACATCGTCCGTGATTATATTGTCTCCAAACGTACAATGTGTGAATCACCGATCTAATATCGATGGTATGAATAGAATTGGCGATAATAATAGTTCCGTAAGTGGTGGTAAGTAATTGCATTGTTTATGAATAACACAAACCTTCGCAATATATTAGGCATATATTTTATATCACACAAGGGTACGAAAACATTATAACTATCAGTTGTTCTTTGCCTGATGGTCCCCTTTATAAGGATGATTCCGCTTTTTTTCGGTGAACATAAATCATATTCAATATGGTTTCGTTTTTTATGTTAATTTAAGACAATTTCGATCTCAAATAAAAAATTAAACAAATTACTTTGTTTTTATTTCAAGTCTAGTTGCCTCTATTATGTGCGAAAACAGGTTATCCTGGGCCATAATGCCCGCGCATATCTGACTACTCAATCGTGCTGCCGTGCTTCATGTTCATGTTGAACAATTCTTTATAAACATATATCATTTTTATCATGATAAATAAGTTTGAAACATAATAATGTCGTCATAGTTTTACAATGACCACGATGACTGTTTGAACAGTAAACATGGGGGAAACATGGAGCAGAACTGATAGATAAATACTACAATACAGTACCGGTTCCTCCGATGTCCCATCTTCCATCATCATCACTTGGTTGTGTTATAGAACAAGCATTGTCACTGAAATCGCAGGACCAAACTGCAAGAAAAGAACCAATATAAAAGTTGAAAGCGACTATGTCATTCAATTTCACTATACATTATATTTTGTTTGTGAATGAAGTATGTAAAGTACTGTTAAGCCAATACGTCTTCGTATTATGATGTGTTTGCATAGTTTATGTGTGTGTGTTTGTGTCGTCTGCGTTCGTCTGTCTGTGTTTTCTGCAGAGAGGCAATTATAGTTAAAACCTAATTTCCGCTTTTCTTCCGTCAACAGAGAGAAACTAGTTCCTTTTCCTTTGTACTAACACAATTTGAACAAATCTAATTATACGTTATATGAATTAACCATTATGATTATGGCAATAAAAAGTAAGTGTCTCATCAAATACTGTACATGGATTATCATTTCACAGATCACGCATCCTTATTCATGTGATTGATGGTGATGTTTTTCATTTAATAAATGTGATATAAATTTCAATTGACTGATATCAAATTGTTAACATACCTCCAGTAAACACTTGCATGTTGTCTATCCTTACATCGGGAGTACGATTACTGTCCTGCACTGCCGTCACAGATATCTGCAAAAGTTCAAAGTTGATTAACGTGTTTGCCTCATTCGAACAAAGGTTGCCGGAATTTTCAGAAAATTGTTTTGGACTGTTTAGTCAGGATAAACTTTAAATGTGTTCATGTGAAAGCTTTAACTCCATGCACCATTTTTCTTCGATAATTTATGACAACTTTACATATTCCCCAGTAAAGAAGTACATGTATATACTAACCTATCATTTCCGTCATATACCATCATAGAATATGTGACCTAGCATGACAAAAGCTTGATAATACAGCAATATCATATTTTCCGGATTTGTGTACTTATGAATTCTCCTTTACATCAGCTTATTGGTAATATTAAAAACTTGTAACTTTGATAACAGAAACCTTACATCGACAAAAAGAAAATTTCAATTTTCTTAACTTTACATCTGACGATGTTATAAGGGTTTTGTGGCAATTTGTATAGTTTGTTCGACACAAAAGACACAAATAAGACATGCGGAATTCAAATTTAGCCGAAAGGGTAAATATGGGTTTCCTTTTCTTTTATTACAAAACTATCACTCACTTTCATAAAATAATACTGATGTATCATTCATTCCGTCTTGAAACTGTATCGCGTGTTATATGTTATGTTCAATTTCGTCATTGCCGATGGTAAAATTGTTACTCTCTCTATACATTTCCCGTATTACTATAACTATATAAACTAACGACATATGGATGTTGGGACCATTTTGAAGTAGTTTGAAAACAATGTATGACGAATAATTTAAATCTGTCAAACACCAATGTATATTTTATCAAGAGGAACATGTATATAGTATAAAGTGCGCAAATCCCCCTTTATAAGAGTTGAATAAGAGTTTATTCCTTGAAAGTGCAATTGCCAGGAATATTCTTGTGTATTTAAAGAAATTCGTGCAAACACAAACACCCCAAACGTCGCAATGTCATCATTTTATTTCATCTTACGTACCTCCAAGGTGGATGTGCATATGATATTTACAGCAAATTTTACGTTGCCGTTTGTATCAAGGATGTATTTGTTAGAGGCTGGTTGGTCATTTGAACAGCCGGTAACTTCGAGATGACCATTATCCGCCCGATACCAGAAGGACAGTCTTCCCACACTTGAGTCAATTGTTGGCAGAGTAAAGTTGACCTCAGAAAGTTGACCTGAGGCAGAGCCAAATGATGCATAATAGTGTTCTAAAATAAAAGGGGGAAATTAAGGGAAACCAATATTCGTTTAAATGTGTTAGACTTTGTCCAACCGTGTAATGTTATCATGCCGGTTTATTCTGAAAGAAACCTAATATGTGAAAGGCATTAACTGTAAATAATTAAAAACAAACATAATTATACTTTTCCAGTTGTTTAACTTGCTACACAAAAGATGCATGCATCTAGTTATCAGTGGTGCCCCCACCCCCATCATTCGCGTGCTCCCCCCCCCCCCCCCCCCCCAAAAAAAAAAGAAGAAGATAATGATAATAATAATTTTTTTAAAAAATCAGCCCGACCACGCTTATTAAACAACTGCTGGTTATCATAATATACTACTGTAGTTTGTTCTTCTATCTCTGGTATTTCTCGGCAAGAATGTAACTTGCGATGGGGAATGGGGAAGAGACTGGACTCAATGTTCTTCAAAATAACTTACCAAAATAATATCCAACACATTTCACCTATTTCGACCACCAAGACCTACCAACTATTAATATGATAGTTGAGTTTTGGTATAGAAGGCGCTTCAAGAAATATTTTTGTGAGGTAATAAAAAACCGAGTTTCAAATTTGAAAGAGCATATAATTTTAATGACAAAACAAATTTTATTTGATCAAATCGGTTCAGAAACAGCAAAAATATCAATTAATATATCCGATGGGAATAATTGTGGGATCCTACATTTACTCCATGATTTAAGAAAACATTATGTATTGCTAACACTTTTTCAAAGATTTACAAAAGAGGTTTGTAAATACATGTAGTTGTTGATGATCTCTCTTTTTAATCATTATTGTAACAAAACATCACATGAGTCATGCACAATGTTTTATAAAATACGGTTGAAACCAATGACCAATGCGTTTTTAGAAAGCGCACTTTTATGGCTTTTTTAAGTTTGTAATGTTATGGTGCAGGGCTTTGGTTACTAGAAATTAAGTTTGACCAAAACTGTACTATCCCTTTAAGTTGAAAAATAAAATCTTTCTAAAACAAAATGTATTTTTATGTCATTAAACTACGAATAATTTCCAATTTGTCATCATATTTTGTGGATATGTGATTTTATTTTCCTGCATAATCATATCATTGTCAGATCTTGATACTGTATTTACCAAGTCTGACTTGATAGGTGTGGTTCTGTTATAAATATGTGATTAATATTCAAAGCAATAAGGCAACAACAAACGAGATATATAATTCAAGATATTCTTTTAATCCGAGCACCCAGCTCTAAATATCTATCAAATCTCAATAAACCATCATTGGTTAAAGGGTTAACATACACTGAATGTACAAATAGGCTTTATCACATGAATTCACATACTGAGCAGTATAGACAATGTATAATCATCTTGTTTTCAAATGATCACGATTATTGATCCAATCTTATTCTGGAAATAATTGGTCAATCCAAACAAAGCATAAAACAAAGTAATTTAATTACAGCATAATCGTTCACAAACTAGAGCAAACAAAACAATAATAAGTAATCGTATCAAATTAACGAACTGAACAAAACATAACTATCATGGCGCCATTAATCACAAAATAATAAATCAGAGATAAGTTCAGTTATCATTATCATTTCTATTATGGGAATATATTAATGGGTGGATACCACCTTAAAGTTCAGTTGTAGCTGTTGACACCAATCCTCGCGAAGACCAGAGGGTGAAGTATTCGCGACAGTTCAAGTTGAGGTTGCAGACCCAGTCTGCGTAGAAAAACATGCTGCGAAGGTATGGGCGTCGGCTGTAGTGATCGCGACAGTTCATCACGTCGAAGTTGCAGACCCAGTCTGCAATGATGTGAAGCGCGCGGTGGTTGAATTCACCATGACGGGCGTCGTGGACGACGATCAACGACTGCACCGCGATACTGTGGAGATCTATGCTCATGCACAGTGGAGATATCCGTTGAGCAGCCAGGCCGGAGCCGGATGGAACCCATGTGGAGCCAGTTCGGAGCCGGATGGAAGCCGGTATGACGGTTGGAGCATTTGAGCTCGGGTCAGATGAACGGCAGATTGGAGCATTGGAGCTCGGGTCAGATGAACGGCGGATTGGAGCCCATAAGGGAAGAGGAGGTTGGAGCCCGAGTTGGAGCTATCCGTTGAAGCTATCCATTGAAGCTCACGTTAAGAGTTGAAGATGCTCGTTAGAGTTGAAGCCCAGCTGGTTCAGAATTTATGTTGACAGATGGATTGATGAAGAGTTATGGTGACGGCAAGGGTGGCGTACGACTCTACCCAGCATGGTGGTTCTTGGTAGCTTTCCAGGGTACATAGCATAAGGTGAAATGCCTATAAGAACTTCAGTTCTAGCACAGAATTTGGCTATTCCCTGGTGTATCCATGCCCACGAACCTTCGGAATAACGAACCTTCGGAATAACGAACCTTCGGAATAACGAACCTTCGGAATAACGAACCTTCGGAATAATGCAACAAATGTTCGGATTAACGAACCCTATTTCATTTTCGGATTAACGAACACTCAGGTATAGGAAATTTGCGTGTTCGGAATAACGAACCTTCGGAATAACGAACCTTCGGAATAACGAACCTTCGGAATAACGAACCGCACCCGGGAAGGATAAGGGGAAATAAATGAAGCGGCAAAGGCATACTTAGCGCTTACCTCAACTCTCAGTCAAATTATTGTTAATTTGTTATGTAGGAAGATTCTTTTTATTCATGTACACGATAATACAATCAAACAAAGTAATGGGCATGGACAAAAACAATCATGATAAAAGATGATAATCGTATCAGAGAAAAAAAAAGTGACCTACTCTACATCTTTTAAAAAAATTACAATTTGTGTTAATGTTATAGGCCATTTTCTGATCGAGCCATCGTACCCTTTTAAGTTGTACTGGTACATCATTGTTTCAACAAGTCCACATAATTATAAGTTGTATTTGACTCATAGACATGTTTATTGGACTAGTAGGACACACATGTATATCATGAATGAGCACTTAACATTTAGAAAAACATAGACCTATACTGTTTGAATCCTTGACATTGCATACTTGTCATTGATGGTGACCTATCCTCCCATGGAGAAGCGTGTTCTTTAGTGGGTAAAGATCTTCAAGAGGGATCACTATAAACAGCTTGTATATGGCACCCTTGTCAATGATTTGAATCCTCTAACTGGTCAGGTTCATGGTTCTAACAACTATGGTTATATCAGGTGACGGCGCATGTCTCCAGGACTCATTAACCATTAAATAGTTCACTTAAACACTGTTCTCACTGAGGAAGCTCAGGGCAGTTCCTGTATTAGCTGTCAACTGCACAACATCTGTGGTTCAAGAACTACATGACTGTTTGTACTACCATTTGTTATCGTAGACTTATAACATGTTAACGAGCACATCATTGTACTCCTAAGCGAATGAAATACTTTTAAGAAATGTATATGATCTTAAATGACGTTTAGTTTTAGAGGGGTATCATTCATTTAAAAAAAATGCTTATTAAGTTTACATCAGCATAATCCACAAGAAAAGTATAGGTTATTTCACATGAAAATACCAATAAAACTATACTATTTTATTTTGTCATCTGACGATAACTGGTTTCTTTATATGAGTATGTAGCCTGATAATTGTGGTTTGATTGATCACTTTGCAGATTCCCCCTATATAAGGATCTTCATCATGTCAGACTTAATAACGATTCAACCTCTTCATATGGCATAATTTTGGAATATGAATAGACTTATATTTGCACTGGTAAGCTGTGATTTCTTTCCTGCTTGTGGCACTGACGGTGTCATGTGTAAAAAGTGCATTGACATGTTCTTGCTGTTGTTTGGATGAATTTTGTTGGCCATCATACCTCAGCTTTCATACCTCGTTATTTTGACTTTGTATTTAGCACTCTTTCCAAACTATTTCGATGTACCTTATGAGTACAGCTTTGTAATGTAATTTAATAATAATAATAATAGACAAGCATTTATATTGCGCCATCAATCTAGACATTCTATTCCGAGGCGCATCATACTGTACAGTATATTATTACCCTGGCTGTAGCCGAGCTGCCTGCAAGCGTGGCAAGCAAGCGCATCAAGCATTTCAAGGAATACATTCCTGCCAGGTACCCATGTACTACACCTGGGTTGAGAGCAGCAATTGTGGATAAAGTGTCTTGCTGAAGGACACACGTGCCGCGGTTGGGAATCGAACCCACGACCCTCGTATTGAAAGACGAAGGCCTGAACCAATATACCACGACACTCCCACTACCCATGAGACGATGCATAACCACAAAATCACTTTGTTTGGAATTGTAACATGATTGTTTGGTTATTTTATGTATTTTTAATGAAAATTGTGAAAAATAGTATGAAAACAGTTCCAAGGGCCTGAAACCAGGGGCGTCGATCTGTCCGGAAAACACAATACATTGGTGGGGCGAGCTATTGTTCACAAACAATGCTCGCCCCTCCAATGCATTGTGTTTTCCGAACAGATCGACGCCCCTGCCTGAAACAGATTATAAAAATTTCGCTTGTAATAAATACCTATGATTGAATATTCGTGGACTTGATGTGAAAGGTTGGAAGGGCACAAGCTTTCCACATATGAGGTCCCGAGTTTGGAATCAGAGAGTGCCCTGAAGGATGGAACGTGATTCATTAGCAATGTATTCATATACAAGGTGTCAGGCTGGAAGACTCCCATATGAGTTAGAAATGTGCATTCTTGTGTGCAGGATTGATTGCAGTATCCAATGACTGGGGATAAATGTAATTACGCACCGCGACCGTCATACATTGATACGTTCGCTAAATCGTAACATCCATTTTATCAATATAATTATTACATGTAAATATTCTTATGTATTTCTTTGTTTCAAATTCTTTATTTTGTATTGTTTTATCCTTTTTTTTGCTAGTGTACTGTTTTTTCATCTTACTAAATGCCATCGAACATGTAAGGTTTTACAGCTACATATTTGTGATATTCTATAATCTGCACCATTTCCACAGATTTGGGTCCATAGGCGTATGTGAAATTTCATATTCTATGTTTGACACGTGACATATAAAGGCACGTGACAAAAAAACTATATAAGTAAAAAGGCAAATGTTTGTATAAAAAGATGCACAACTATCCATGAAAAACATAATTCGAAGCAATTGGATGATAGCAGGATGCGTTTGGGTGTAATCGTGAAAATACCAGAGTAGGATATGCATGAACCCTAAGGATTTAACGCGCTTTTAACGTACATTAGAGGTGAAATCCTTCATATGTGTTTTTTGGACTTCCAGTAGCTAGTTCGCGAGGTTGTCCACCTAGGTTATGCTTCTAGAAGGTCCTAGAAGACAATCCTGGGCCCAAACCTTTTATAACATTCCATGTATGAAAAAAACCCTTTGCTCCCTGGGTAACTGTTGCCCATACGTTTGAATATTTTGTTTTAAACACTTTATACGAAGCTAAATATGTCACTGTGAATTATTAGTGATATGTGTGGTGTACATGACCGCAATACGTATTTTTCAAGGTCTTACAATTATATCACTATGAAATTATAGTACAATATCCTTCGCAAAGTGTATATTGTAGTTAAAAACAAAAAAGGGGGCAAAACAACGGCGGTATTAAAGATTTTGTTAAATGTATACATCTTTGGTCAGCATATAAGATGACACATGTTGGAACGGATTTTTTTGCATAAAAATGTTCAATATTAAAATGTCTATCCCTGCAGTCAGTCAGTCACCATAGTGAATACCTGCCCACACCACAATTGGGCAGTCACAACCTCAAGTCGTTTTGTGAATGCAGTAATCTTGGAGCTTCTAGCAAGACAAACTACCAATGATCCACTCCAAACCATGCAACACAGATTTACCGGACGTCCCTGTACATCAAATTGCCGCTTGGACACTAAAGATATGTCATCGTAATGGATAAGAGCCATAATATCCTTGACCGAAAAGATGGAAGACAAAGGGTTCGTCAATTACCTGGCTCGGAGTTAGAATCAGGAGTTTGCCGTTTACAGTTTACAGTCTAGATCGACTTGAGAGTTCATGGTATGCACTCCACAATTTACAGTTCAGAGTTCTTACAGTATTCATGGTATTTGATTCTTGCAATCTTACTGATCTGAGTCTACAGTTATATTTAAAGTGTTGTATTTTATATGATGTTCTCAGGTTGGCAGTTGTTGTATAATCCTTTTGATTAATAGTGATGTGTGATTTGATATTAGTATAGATCACATGATAACTCGCCACGCTACGACATTAAAGGGATAGTTGAGTTTTGGTAAAGAGTGTACAGTTTTGGTCAAACTGAATTGTATTAACCAAAACCTGCACCATTACATTAGAAACTAACAGTTATGACTTCACCCTGCTTGAAAGAAATACAAAATTACAAAAGACTAAGTACAAAGCCTGTTATCATTCAAAAAGAGCCGTTACAAATCAAAAGGGCGCTCTCTTAAAAACTCATTGGTTTCAACCATTTCAAATAAAATATTGTGCATGTGATGTTTTGCTGAAATGGTGTTTAGATAGAGAGATAATCAACAACTATTTAAAAACCTCTTTTGTAAATTTTTAAAAAGAGGAAGCAAATAATTGTGGGGCCCCACAATAATTACAAATGGTTACGTTTATGGATATTTCAGTCATTTCTGTACCGATTTTGATCAAACAAAGTTAACTCTGTTATTAAAATATTATGCTCTTTCAAATTTGACACTCAGTTTTTCATTATCTCACAAAAAATGTATTTTGTGTAGCGCCCTCTATACCAAAACTCAATTATCCCTTTAAGAACCAACTCTCAACCATTACTCTCAACATTTAACACATGACACATATAACAATTGTAACACTAGTGTGCAACGGTGGGATCCAGAATTTAACACGACGAAGGAGTATTCCAACAGTTCGGAGATGATCAGCGATCATAAGGACGGAACTTAATCGCATCGGCTTGCTGTAGAAACGGCTCAATCCAGGAACTTATATTGTAGTATACATGTAAAAAAGGTACTTGGATATGTATTTCTATACAATAAATATAATGTCGACGGGAGGAGCGCTCTGTGAACATGGACATGATATTGATTTTTGTCGCCAGTTCATACAATTCACGTTTTGTATGAACATGATGAAGATCGTCATGCTTGCATGGAGATGGAGGAAGAGTTGGGCGAGTGATCCGGATGTGATGGAGTCCAGCTTAAGCTCGGCGTATGGTGGATGTTCGTGGTCATGTTGGCGAGTTCGAGAAGCTTATAACCTGGTGTGTATGGTGGAGCTGGAGTGGCCCTCTCGACGAACCCTTGTCGTCGCCGTCAGCATGCCGTAGTTCGTCGACAGCTGCCACGGGAATCTCCACCATACAGGACGTCACAGGAGCCTTGATGTAATTGTTGCTGAAGTGGATTAATAAGCAAGGTGCGATATATTGCTGGATTGAGGAGGAGTTTGTTTTGCAATCTTTTTAATCTTGGGAGAAATGATAATTAGTGACTGGGATGGCCGTGGCACTGGGCAGTGTTAATTGGTCTTTACAGCATGGAAAAGGGGTTCGGGAGTGGAATTCTCCATTGTGGTTCGCGTTGCGATACAGTATGGTGGTGTACCATGCCGGGTATCATGTAAAAGGGAAAGATGCAGTTATTTTAGTGAGTTGCATTTCTAATTTAACCTTAGTACATCGAAATCGCGAAGAAATCGAAGGGGCCGTCGGAGCAAGCCCGGTAATGAAGTGTAGATTTTAGATATCGCAACCACCATGCGGTCGACGTTGACAAAACGACAACCTGCCCTGCGTCTCCAACACAAACGCCGTCGCTGAAGAATTATCCGGGCCGTAGGAAGTCACCTTTCAACAACTCATCCGCGAACACTTGATAAAGCACGACGCAAAAGATGACCTAAACAGCGACATGGAAGCTTATAATCGGAATATACTATCCCCATATCCAGATGTAACATGACGAACACGACCATAGGCATCGAACACGGCGGGTCCATGCCTGACCCCAAGTGTTGGAGTAATGGTCATCGTCAGTATTTCGTTAATTTAACAGCAACAAAGAAATGTGTATTACATTTGGAAGCTGAGACAATGGGCAATAGAGACCTTCCCTTGATGTTCCTGAAAAATGGAACTTCATACATTGCATGTCGATAAATGAATTCTTTGGATAATGAACTAAGTATACAAAACCAAAGAGACTCTCGGACTATTGATTTTTATTTTACCTTGCTATGTTTTTGTTTATTAACAATGCGTTAAAGGTTGCTCTCTACACGTATTACAAAAGTGTAGTCATTATGCTGTTCGCTTTGTTTAACTTGTTTGAAAGTTTTGTAAATCACATGTTAACGTCATCAGGACGGTTTGGACAAAGAAATGGTATTGGAAATAGAAAGAGCATAATAATGATGAGTATTTTTTTTCTTCTTTTAGTTATATTGTGATGCATTTTGTGTTCCGATAAGTATTATGCATTGGGTTTTGTTAGCAGTTAGAGTCCGCATAACACGCCTCTCCATTTCGTTCTTTCTACCCCCGCTCCAACTCTCTTTCTGACTGCAGGATTGTATCTGTTCAATTCTCCCTCTCTCTCTCGCTCTCTCCGTCATTCCTGTATTATATTGAAATGTGTTTGTTAATCATGTTCATGCACATTATACAACCTGTTTTAAATAGTGCTGATGACGATTTTTAAAATAATGTATGGCAGTTGAATTAGTAGCATGTAGATTACCATATAACATTATTTCTTATGCTAGGCTTTATTGTTGATTGTCGTTGAAATTTTACGTGGTAGACTGGTTATAATAAATATATTGATCGATGTAATAAACTGTGTAAAAAAACAGCGCATAAGTATGACAGTTTTGGTTGTGATACACATTGCACGTTGCATAGTTGTCAAGTTTCATTTTGTATGTGTTATAACTTTGACGTTTCATTTAATTTACTGTAGCATTTCTATGAAAGAGCGGGCATTGACATGACTCGATATTTGTTTTGCATGAATTCGCGTGTATCGAGTTAAGACCATCATGACCTTCAAATAAATATGCGGCTTTTAAAATTAAATTGTACATTATGTCATTATGCTACTTATTATTTTCAATTTATGAAGAATTACCCATTTCTCTATAATTATATTAAGGTCACGAATTATAATTATCGCTGTTACCATGCATACTTAAAACTCACCATTTCCGTTTCCAGTGGTCTCAATGGTCCAATCTCCATTATCACCGTCGACTTGTGTTATGGAGCAATCGCCGTGACTAAAATAGCAATACCAAGCTATTGGTAAATTTGGAAAAAGAAGGGAGTAATTTTGTATCTGCTTTGCTATATTGCTACACAAGTCGAATTTGAATAACGATATCGAATGCCAAATATTTTGTTTTACATTTTTTAAATAATGGCCATCCAATACTGCAAAGTGAAATAAAGGATGAACGATTCTAATATTGAATTTAACTGACCATAATTAATTCAAAATTAAAATGACAATTGTATGAATAGGCGTCCCGATAGAAAGGTGAAGTTATAAATCTATGAAACCGATTGAACTAGTTTGAAAATGAATATTTATTGTAAAACCTTTACTTACACCCTTGTAATTAGGGGATACAAAATGTCGATTTACGAAGGAAATAAGTAGATGGTTTAATACTATTATCCAGTCTCTATCTGCAGACCCATGACAACATGTTTACAAGCAATACTTTAATGACGTTCATAATTTAAGCGGCTAAATTATATTAATTATACGGTATTGGTTCAAGAATGTCATAATGGATTGTGGCTTGAAATAATTGATAGGCATTTTCATAATTAATGCGATGAGATCAATTTAAATTTTCACAGCTTTGTCGCTTCGCTCCTTTGAAGCCACCTCCCCACCCCCCCCCCCCATCTCACACACACACACAACCCCCCCCCCCCCCCCCCCCCCCACACACACACACACACACACACACACATACTTACCCAGGCATACTTGTGGGCACCCGACTTGTGGGGTACTTTACAGGCTGAATGAGTGCTACTACAAACTGTTTTTTTTTTCCCACAAAATCTTTGCAACGAAAAAAGGCAACCTTCTGAGTGCATGGGAGGGTAGGGGTGTGTCTAGAAGAAAACAAAATCCTCAAGTATCACTTATGGGGCACAGTCACAATATTTTGTCACATAACTCTCTGAAGCTAAATACGCCGATTTAAGGCTATTCCTTAGTGGGGTCCATGATTTATTCCCCACAAGTATATAATTGTACCCACACGAGACCCCACAAGAATGCCGGCGTGAGAACACGCACACACACACACACACACACACACACACACACACACACACACACACACACACACACACACACACACACACACACACACGCACACACACACACACACACACACACACACACACACACACATAAAAAGGGTTTTTATGATTTCATCACTGCATGACTGTATCGTAGATTTACATTGCTATAGTCCCCTATATTGACAAGGCTTACTCACATGGTGTTGACTCGCAAACTACTCCTGCATCTTCTGAGTGATCGCAGTTGTGGACACCTACGTCACTATGAGGGCATGATGCCAATGATGACTCAGTGCCTGAGCAATCCACGTCATCCAGTAAGATGGGTCCTGAGCCCCGGCCGAAGGTATCGCCTTCATGTGCAGAGATCGCCGCGTAGAAACCGAGCTGACGGCACACCACCTGAGCATCGTCCGTACCCCAGTAGTCATCACAGACCGTACCCCATTGGCCGTTCAGGTAGATCTCTACTCTTCCCTCGTAGGAAGTGTCTCCTCCAACTAATCGCACTGCATAACGGAGAGGGGTATATGTCATTGTCCTCGTACATTTATTCAAAGGATTATCATGACAATAACAACAAATACAAGGAACATCCTTTAGAATACATGTGCACGAAACCAAAACAAAACGTTAAAATGCCTCTATCAAAACATGAAACATAGAAATTATGTTTATAGTTATAATCCACTTTTCACTCATAGCTAATAAGTGGTGTAGCTATTGGACACGGAAACATGTGCCCTCACCACTCCCCCCCCCCCCCCCCCCCCCGCCCAATAATTGTATAAATACAATGTTTAAAATGTATATAGACGTAGAGAAATACAAAGAGCGTACACCTAGTAATTGCCGTGCACCCCCCCCCCCCCCCCCCCATCCCATCCTCGGCCACCCAAATTCGTAGGAACACACTACGCCACCGTAAACTGGTATAGCTAATTATACTTGTTTAAATGTTTTCTTCTATCATGGGTTGAGAAATTGAGGCACAATATATGAGTACAGAACGAAATAATACCAGTGGTTTTCTTCTACCCCTTGTTCTAGTTCGCTATTCATATACAACATGAAAACTCCAAGGGCGGGATTATTATTTTCACAATAGTCCAAATAGCTTGATTGCTAAACTTGGTATATCCACGCTGGATTAACTTCATACACTGTATAATATATCATGAAACTGATTGATTAGTAAACATGTAATATGATAAATACAGGTCGATTAATAAAATCTATAAATTGATCTCTTCACACTAGCCCATGAGGCCCCTTTTCATGTAGCGGTCACAAATTATACGAAGTTGTACTAAATGATAAAAGGATGATGATATATTTTATATTTAATTGAATGTCTAAATTGATTAGACTATATAGAAGAGATTAGTTTACTCATGATAGTAGTGTGTTCATAAAGTGGTTTGTGTGCAATCCATATTCGCTTTGCCATATACACCGATAAATCAGTCATTCTCCTCGTTTGTTGCTTCACTCACCACTTCAGAGATGGAGGGGATAGTATGACGTCATGATATTAAAGAACCCTCCAGAACGAGGTGGGTTTGTCTGTCTAATCATTATACTATTGCAATTACCTTGGCTTAAGCGGAACAGCTGTCCTAACTTATGTTGTACCCTTACAAATATATCCGGGTTCATATATCAACCAGCAACCGAGTACGACAGTAAGTCGATCGCCAATGTATGGGTGCATCAGCTCAGTGGGTAGGGCGCTGGGGCAACAATCCAGAAGTAAAGCTTCAATCCAATCATAAACAGTGTTTCTTTGAACCCCATCAACCAATGTATCCCTTATATTTAAGCCTACAATAATTAACTCCCCTTCCCCCCCCCCCCCCCTCCCCAACATAATATAATTATTCGAAGGTATAAGACTACCTTTAAAGGGATCTAGTAACTTTGTTGACATGTGCAAAAAGTGATGAGTGGTTGATACAATGTATAGTGTTGTTATCTGATATGTTCACTGGGTGCTGTGTGAAAATTTCAAGTTAAATGGACTTTTTATGGCCGAGTAATTAGCAAAAATGCAAAGTGACATTCACTAACTCATTGCACTCACTTTGTACACGGTTCTGATGATACATTGGATAATTTGATATCTGTCCACTTCAAACGTAAATATCTTTTGAACGAAAGGGAAATTTGAAAAACCGAAACCTTTCCCATGCTTTTTTTGTTAATACGAATACAACAAGTTATGAGGGAACCGCTAGAATCCCATTTGGATTTGGACAATGTTACTTAGTCCCTTTAAAAGAATAGTTCAGTTTTGACGTAGGGGCTCTTCAAGAAAATGTTTGTAAAGTAGTGAAAAGCTAAGTAAAGTGTACAATTGGAAAAGGCAGACAATTTTAAAGATCCAATTTGTGTGATCAAAATCGGTTCAGAAACAGTTTAAATATCCATAAATATATCTGATTGGAATGGGACCAACTTTTGTTCAATAATGTAAGATATATTTATAAATTCTACACATTTCTGAAAAATATACCAAAATGTTTTTGTAATTGTTTTTTATGATCTCTCTATTGAATACTTATCTTTAGCAAGCATCCCACTCACATATTTGTTGAAAAAATGGTTGAAGCTTGATGTGTCTGGAGGTCGCTGAAAACAGCCCTGTAATCGTTTATGTTTTTTACCATTCAAGCGTAGTCAAATTATAGCTGTTCATTTTGTATTGATAACTACTACAATTCTGTTTGACCAGAGCTGTACTATCCCTTTAAAACAAAAACAAAAAAACATTAAATACAATACAAATAAATAATGGATATTTCGACGTGGATATAAACTTCCAACAAAATGACGTGTTCTGCCAAATGATAATACCAACCTTAATAACAACAACACCAACAACAGTAAGTTACATACATCATACCATAATACTGTTAAATATTAGTTTTGCAAATAATAACAATGACAATTCCATTATAATTATCAACATTATTACAGTTATAATCACATATTAGAATTCATATAACCAATCTGAAACTTACGTTGACCTTCCGACAAAGAAGAACCTATGGATCCCAACAGAACTGCAACGAAGACCAACAAAGTATCCATCTTGTACGAGTTCAAGAATTAAAAAGACATTTGGTATAGATACACAGTCATGTCTTTCCCATGCATTGCACGCAAAATACGGAACTATACCACTAAAAAATACTCCTGAATGAAATTTATAAAGGATGTCCGAACAAGAATTTTTTTTTATTCAACACAGTGCGTCCACGGTACGGTACATTGAGGAAGTAAGGATGTAATTTATACTCACTTAACAATATTTGCTATGGACCACGATCAAATGGTTATAATATTATGGAGCAATATGTAATACGCTGAATACAAACCTCGAACAATAATTGTACAGTTTGCACAACTAAACGATGGACGTAATTGTGATTTTTTTTTGTGTGTGTGTTTGTTTGATGGTTTGGTTGTTTTGTTTTGTTTTGTTCTGGGTTTTTTAAATAGTTTTTTGGGG
>JBAMJV010005223.1:0-16022 GCA_037951105.1 Echinarachnius parma
TCAGTGCTAACAATCTGTAATGCCAGTCACAATCCACATCTTATTCACATTTCCTTTAGCTCAAATACAAAATAATTGACCAACAAATATACAGTCGAACGTACAAAGAGGCTGACATCTGCTGAACATAAATCTGTCGCATCGCGCAAGCTCAAGTACAAAGTATACTGTTTACATGCAACCCATATTCGCTACATGCGTTAATCGTTGATTAGCCTACTTTCAATTTACAGTAACATTTTTAAAAATGCAAACAAAAAATGTTTCATTTGATATATGAGAAACGCTGGGATGAAAATCAGTAAAATCGATATTTATACATATTCAAATGTTATTTCATTGTAAGAATATGAAATAAACCTTGAATTATGAGTACGATACCATCATATTAAAATCGAACATTTTGCACGGGAGGCTACGCTTCACCTCATTAATATTAATCGATCTTGTGATCTTATCGCGCTACGTCATACGCTGCAACCAATCAAATTTGACTAGTTCGAGCTCATTATCATTATCCTTACAAATCGCGGAGCAGATTTACAGAGGCAACCGGACGGTCTTGAGACCTCAATATTAATTAAATATGACATACGCCATCTATAGTGCTAATTAGTGCAAGGCCGTCCGGGCAGCGGACTAGTGAATTTACAAACTGGGAGTCGTTATTAAAATGCCCAATCATAAATGTATTGTCTTGCTTGTTCGTTCATTCAAGTATTTTATAGCTATGTTCATGATGTTTGTTTATAGGAGTGATTTGTATAATTATGAAGAAGAGTGGGGTTTTGAGTGGCGGTGTTGAGAAAGAGAAGGGCGAGAAGGCGGTGCCTGATAAATTTACACCGATATTTGAACATGACTTGGTGCCACCAAAGACGCCCTAGAACAAAAACTACTGGACCAAAATGTCTGTCCTTGGTATATTTTTTCTGTGTGAAATGTTATCTATCCTGTGAAAATAGTCATTCTGTTTCTTTCTTTTGAGAAGTATCCCATTCTGTTTTGGGGCCATCCTGTTCAATGAAAAATAACCATACTACAGATCTGATGACTCTGTATATTAGGTGTAACCAGTGTTCAATGAACTATGCCCATGTGTATGACTGTGTGATGTGTAGGGTGTGTGTGTGTATGCGTTCGTGTACCCGATGACGAACGTCAGACAAACACACGCATCAAGGGATGACGCACACAAAAACCGAGGACGTCCTCGGTTGTTGAAACCATCTATAGAGACATCGATATAGAATACTGTGTTGCAGACTCATAAAAAACACTCTAAAAATGAACAATTATAATTTGTTTGTGTGTCATCACTTGAGTGTATTTTTGAGGCGTTCGTCTTCGGTTGATATGCGTATACACAAACGCGAATATATATCATCACTGACGTATTTGTATGGGGGGGGGGGGGGGGGGGCAATTGCTCCTCCTTTGCACCTCGCTCCGATCACTACCCCCCCCCCCCCCCCCCCGTGTATGATTTTTGTTGCCAACTCTATTAGCTTTCCGTGAGAATTGTCAACTGTCGAACTATTATGATTTCTCAGCATGCCAGGTAAGCTTTACACTATTGGCATTGTGTTGTGTTGAATGCTGTTTCTATGTTAATGTATTCACAGAGTTGCCACACCTTAACGTTAAATGAAATTACTCCTGACAACTAGGGGTAAGGTCATCATATCTTTATTTTGTTGAATAAGCTGAAGTTAGTATACATTATTATATTATACATAATCAACCAGTCATACAATCCACTTATGTAACGTCTGCTTTTATCGTTGCAAATGGGCCCCAATCTACAAGCCCTAGCCGACACCATTATGTAATATAACCACGGGCGTACAGGGGCGGATCTAGCTTTTTGCTAAGGGGGGGGGGGGGGGGGGGGGGGGGGGTTAGCCAATGACGATGCGGATACTGTGTGGGTCTGAACACATGATGGTGTTTTTCTATGCACATCACATTTTCACTTGGCAGCCCTAGGGGGGGGGGGGGGTAGACCCCCTAACCCCCCCCCCCCTCCCCCCGTAGATCCGCCACTGGCGTAGCGACTTACGTAATACCTATTCATCAGGGGGGATGAATGAATAGATCACCCCCCCCCCCCAGTTGAATGGGTATCAATGACATGTCTACGCCCGTGAATATAACTTACTGTTTTTACATTTTGTATTTGTTTTTGTCATGGTTTAATGGTTTGAATAATTTGAAAATTGCAAAGAACAAAGAATTTTTTTTCTTCTTCTAAATAGGGAAGCCACACCTTCATATTCGTGTCATTTTGGGAGAGTGTGCATGTGCCCACAACCAGTGCAGTGGCGTTGCGTGGTCGGACTGATTGGGGGGGGGGGGGGGGGGGGGGGCATGCGAAGTATTTGGAATACGCTCTATGTATTTCTTAAACTTTTGAATGATATTCCCTTATGTATTTTTTGGTCTTTCTTTTTATTGAAATTGGATGTCCGTGTCCGCTGTGGATCCGAAGCTAGGCCACTGACTGCCCAAGTGGCGTAGCGTCAGTGGTCGGGTGTTTTTTTTTTATTTCTTTATTTTTTTACATTTTTTTTTTGGGGGGGTTGCAAATTATAAGGGGAACGTATTCATTTGTTTTAAATTATATTCACCTTAAAAAAACATTTCTTGTATTTCTTTCCAAATTATTGGGGGTCCCCGTGCCAACCCTCCCCGGGTCATGTAGCGATTCCATTGCCTAGTAGCGACTGATTGGAGGGCGACTGATTGGGGCACGCACATTTTTAAGAGATAACCATAATGGTCAATATTTTTGATATTATTTGTTGGCAATTATTGGGGTGTACATGCCACGCTTCCCCCCTCCCCTCCATTCATATATAGGCTCGTGCCCCCTTACATGTGCTATGTCCATCAACCATGGAGCGTGTCTTCTGCAAATATTAACTTCGAGCGTGTTTGCATAATCCGTCTCCTTTCCTTTTTCATATTCGGCTCCGAAAAATATTTTTAGCTATACAATCAAAACGCCCTTGATCCACATGTCATTGACTGTCTACGTGTCTGTACAATTGATCCATTTCAGGGTGCGACGAAAGGGGAGTGCAAATAAACAGCATTGTGCCTTAGATCTACAATACGCATTCCATTTCATTTTGTTTGTATTCGTTTTTTTAGCAGTGAACTTTAGTTGTAAGCACAACGCCCCTTTTAAAGGGAAGAAGTATACTTGTCTTTGTTTTGGTAAATTTTACAATTAAAGGGCATCAAGCGTGGGGATGCTACACAGCGGGTCGCCATTTTGAACTGGGCCAGTTTGCGCGCACCGCATGACACTGAGCTAACGTGCATCACGCACCGTGCGCAACGTGTACTTAAGATGGCGCCGCGCATCTGATTTGACGAATCTGTACCTTTAAACGAGATCCAGTAGCTTTGTCGAATTCAACCAAAATCAATTGGAGCTTTAACTTCTCTCTTGTACCGTGGTGCTTAGCTTTACAATCGTAGTACACATCAATAGGCGGTAGGTGATAAGGTCCTACATGAATTGTTAACCTTTTTAAAATTAGGTTAAAGGGGTAGTACAGTTTGGTAAGGCTGAGCTTCAGTAACCAAAACCTGCACAATAACATTCAATTGGAGCTTTTACTTCTTTCTTGTTCCGTGTTGCTTAGCTTTACAATCGTAGTACACATCAATAGGCGGTAGGTGATAAGGTCCTACATGAATTGTTAACCTTTTTAAAATTAGGTTAAAGGGGTAGTACAGTTTGGTAAGGCTGAGCTTTAGTAACCAAAACCTGCACAATAACATTCAATTGGAGCTTTTACTTCTTTCTTGTTCCGTGTTGCTTAGCTTTACAATCGTAGTACACATCAATATACAGCAGGTGATAAGGTCCCATGAATTGTTAACCTTTTTAAAATTAGGTTAAAGGGGTAGTACAGTTTGGTAAGGCTGAGCTTTAGTAACCAAAACCTGCACAATAACATTACAAACTAGCAGTTATAACTCTACCAGGCTCGAACGGTATATACAATTACGAACGACTAAAAAGTAAAAAGCCTGTTATCTTTCAAAAAGAGCCGTTAAAACAGAAGAGGGCGCTCAACCTTTTTTCATACAAAATTATGCATGTGATGTTTCGAAATAATGATTAAATGGAGAGATCATCAACAACTATTTAAACACCTCTTTTGAATTTTTTGAAAAAGTGTAAGCATGTTTTAATTTTTGCTTTAAATCATCGAATAAATCTGGGCCCCAGATTTACTCCAATCGAATATATTTATTGATATTTCTGCCGTTTCTGAACCGATTTTGATGAAATAAAGTTTATTCTGTCATTAAAATTGCATTTTCTATACATTTTAGACTCAGTTTTTCATTATCTTACAAACAATTTATTGGAAGAACGCTTCATTGACGATTGAGAAACTGTGGTTAACAGCAACACTTATGATAATTATGTTCATTAAATTGTATATATTTTCTAATAAATCGTTAGTGTCGTGACATAGTGGTATACTTCGTCTTTCAACGCGAAGACCGTAAATATCTCTTTAACAGAAGGGGAATTCGAGCAAAACTAAAACTGTGGCATGGTTCAATTTGTAATACGAAAACAACAAGGTATGGGAGAGTCATTAGAATTCCAAGTAAGATTTCTGGATTTGGACAATGTTACTATATAGATCCCTTTAGACACAGTATCACTTTGCAAAGAACGCACAAATCGCTCGTTTACAGAGATTAAAGGAGTTTCATGTAATAAATGCAAATGGGGCCTTCAAGTAAACAGACAGAAAACCACACAAAGGAAGAAAATTATCGAAATTTCCTGAATAGAACACAATTGCTGAAATATTGTATTGAAAGCAGACGAAAGAAAAACCACACACTAAATATAGTAAAGGATGAAGCGTTCAAGCAAGACGTTGACGTATTAGTTCCACACGATATCAGATCATTTATACGGGAATCATGGAGTCTAAGTTGAACTTGTTTATCGGGTTTCAACTTGGTTTATCTGGTCTTGTGTAATATTTTGCATAACCTTGCCTTTTGTCATGATGATGCCACGATAAAGAGCAGGAATACGAAACATAGTATGCATATATCGTGACTTACTATATGTTTGCGTTAAATCAGCGAGTGTTTGCGTGTGTGTGTGTGTGTGTGTGTGCGCCTGTATGTGTATGGATGTGCGTTTATTTTTGTACAACAATGATGTATCAACAAAAAACATAGTCACATATTCACATACAGTCAAACCTGTCTCATTAATTGACCATCTGTCTATAGCAGCCAACCAGCCTAGAGTGGTCACCAAAAGTGCTCTCGTGTACACTGGTGTATAGATCACAATCTTATGCGGGGAACCTGGTTATAGTGGTCATTTGTCTTTACTGTTATCTCGTTTCCCTTACAGGTGGTCACTATAGATAGGTTCAATGATTTTAATTATATCTCCTATCAGGATGACATTTCTTAGTTTAATTTGTTATTGAACGGGACAACTAAATCCTTTTTTTTAATCGTTGGTTACTTTATCTTGTTTCCCTTATATGTGGTCGCTATAAACAGACTCGGTGGTGTATTTAATTATACCTCGTATCAGGATGATATATTTGTTTGTTGTTGTTGTTATTGAACGGGACAACTACATACATATTTTGAATCTAAATCCCAATGTTATCTCCCCATTATACAATTTAATAATGCGATTCGAGATCACATGTACAAATTGTACTCTTCATTTTTATATTATATCAAATGTATCATTGTACACGTTAATTTAGTCTGATTTATATTGTTAGTATCATATACTCGAGAGGTCTACAATCTACCAGCGTTTACTTGTTTACTGGATCTCTCGATTTCTACAAACGATATTTACTGTTTGGTTTTAGTTTTCATTCTGCTTCGCTAGATTTTATTTATTTTACACATATGGTATTACTAACCCTAATTGTTGTGTACAAGAAATAGGTTTTGTTTTTGAGTGTTGTAAAATACAAATAAACTGAACTGAAATTAACTGATATGATATAACAGAAACAGCATACTGGCATTTCATTTCTTTCATGACCAAAAACTTTGTGTATTTAATGGCGACCAAAATCCATTGTATAGGAGCACCTCCACATTCCCCTGGGCATCCACCATTAAGTACTCTATGATAATATTGTAATGCGGTACACGGGTAGAGTAACCAACGCGGTAACGCATTCTTGCACAACCTTCACAAAATTCCGTTTCATCCGAATATAATTACATATCATTACATTTTTGGTTTTATTGTTTCGTGATAATAGTAGTTTGTGCATTCTTCCGCAGTGCCGTTAATTCAAGAAATAAGATAAACACATTGCATGTTTTTAACCAGGGCCCATATTCATGAAAGCCCGCTAGCTTAGTTCCTTGCCAAGTCTATTTTGGATGAAGTGGCTAATAATTCATCTCAAGATATTTTAGTCGCTAACTAGGGTAAACTTAGTGGGTACCTAATGCTTAACCGGCTAAACCTAGTTGGGGACCAGCGAAACTGTTTGTTGCTCAATAAAATACACTTAGCAATGAACTAAGCTAGCGGGGTTTCATGAATATGGGTACAGGTTACTCGTAGATACTGTATATCCAGAATAAATTGTCAACGTATATTATGGTACAGTGAAACGACAGTAGTTAATAGTTTCATTCTAAGTCTATTTTAGATGATCCCGTTGGAATCCCATTTTCTTTGCCTTCTTTTAAGCACTCTCTTTAAGATGATATAATAATAATAATAATAATAATATATTATATTATATTATATATTACCCCTAACATTAAAAGAAAATGTAATATACATGTTAAATTCAATATTTGTCACTTTATGCAAGTCGAATATACTGATGTACGGTTGTAAGTATGATTTGATAAGAAGCAGACCAAAATAGTCGACTATAAGACTTCTATACTAATGAGGTCAAAATAGTTTTTGTTTTTAAATGCAAACATTAAGGACATTTATGTACGAACATCCGTTTTTCTACCTTAATATTGCAAACCGTTGATAAAGCCTGTTTGATACCGCGTTCTAATTCCTAGTTTGACTCATTATAATTTCAATTTATATAATGAAATGAAATATTGGTGTGATACAATTGTTTTCCTTGTAAGTTTAGTTATAGTTATAGTTTCCTAAAAAAACTCACACTGCTTACTTAGTGATATCTTAAAGGGGTAGTTCAGTTTTGGTATACTAGAGTGCGCTGCACGAAATAATTTTTGTCGTAAGATAGTGAAAAACCGAGTGTAAAATTTGAAAGAGCGTACAATTTTAATGACAGAATAAACGTGTTTTTTTTTAAATCAAAATCGGTTCAGAAACGGCTGAAATATCAATAAATATATCCGATCGGAATAACTCTGGGGCCCTAATTTATTCGATGATTGTGTTAAAAATTAGAAAAATGCTTACACTTTAAAAAAAAAATCAATTGAGGTTTTTAAATAGTTGTTGATGATCTTCTCATTTAATCATAATTTCAACAAAACATCACTTTATGCATAATTTTGTTTACAAAATGGTTGAAACAAACATTTTTTTAGAGAGCGCCCTGTTATGTTTCTTTTTGAATGATAACAGGCTTTTTACTTAGTCGTTTGTAATTCTATATACCTTTTGCGCATGGTGGAGTTATAACTATTATTTTGTAAAGTTATTGTGCAGGTTTTGGTTACTAAAGCCTAGCATTACCAAAACTGTACCACCTTTAAATTGTTAAATTATATCACCTCCGGCCAATTGATTGTGAGCAAAATTTGTACAATCAAATTCGTTCCTATACCTTATTCCATTCAGTCATACATATAGCTCCATACTGAGAGGGAGATATGGTAAACAAAAAAATCAAAGCCCAATACTGAAATCGTTCTCTTTATATAAGTTATAAAACAAGGTATACGGGAATTGTAAAAGCCCAACAAATTGTTATGGTGAATATGACAAAGTAAATGGATCAGTCTTTAGCTCGGACAGTTCAAAACTGTCTCATAACAATTTTAAAAGCTTGATATGAATAGAAGTTTTATTCAATAACCAAGTATCATACAACTAGCAGAGAGGTGTAGTGCACGGTGGTCGGGCTGATTGAGGGAAGAGGAATGGGGTGTGCGAATAATTGTTGGGCACACCTTATATATATCTTGATTTTATAACACACATTGTCCACTAATGTTTTGTTTTGATTTTGTTATTATTGTTGTAAGGGGGGGGGGGGGGGGGTAGCACTTTCCTCGCCATCGCCCCCCCCCCCCCCCCGTAGTTACGCCATTGACCTAGTATATCGTATCGTGTTGTGCGCAGCGCGCCCAGGTGGAAAGATTCTTTTCAAAATTTATTTTTTCGTTAAATTGTATATTTTATAGTCGAACACAAAATGCTAATCGGCAAGAAGCTGTGCTGTGATGACACCCTTACCGTGCCCTTTTTCAATTACAATGAATTCGATTTTGAAGAAGAAACAAAACGAAAAGAGAAGTAGCCATGATGGCGGGTAAGGCAGGCCACACCCGATTTGTATGAAGTACTAAAATGCGCACATTTCTATTCTACCCTTCCAGATTAAGCAAATACGGGTTAACATACACGGGATTCGATCAGGCGTAATATATAAGATATTTTGGGACGTTTTTTTATTTCCAAAAGTGAATTTATATCATCGGATCATTCTCCTGAGTAATGAGTAACATTTTCAATTAATATCAGACTTAATCATTGATTTTTAGTACAACCGAAAGGCGCTCAGGAACGCTTTGCATTCAATCATATACAATTCTTATTAGGGAGACAGATGAACAATACAAACCCATTTTATTCTTCTGTTATCTCTTAAAAAGAGAAATGTAAAAGCTCCAATATATGAATTCTGGTTGAATAAAACAAAAAAACATAGATCACTCTAAACACAAAATGTACACTGCCCTAGGGTGTAAACAGGTCAATTTCAAAGCCAGGGCCGGGGTCGACTCTAGAAGCAACGATCCAAAAGATTGGCCTCCACAAATTGTGTTGTTTGCTTGCGCTAATGACGTGCAATATGCCATTGACTTCTCTCAATCAAACCAAACATATTTTGTTTGAAATCATGCATGAACAATGAGGTAGGTTTGCAGTGGTGTAGCGTAGTCGGGCTGACTGAGGGGGGGGGGGGGGGTGGGGGTTCACGCGAATGATTAGAGGCACAATGTATGCATTTGTTTATCTGTAAGCACTATACGTTACCCTATGTATTTTATTGAGTTGGGAACATTATTGGGGAGGGGGGGGGGGGGCACGTCGTGTCCCCCGTAACCCCCCCCCCCCCCCCCCCCAGCTTCACCACTGTATATGTGTTAAGTTAACCGCACCCTCGTAAAGTAAAGCGTCCAATGATAGAAAAAATGTGAGAAGGAAAATGGACCAATAGCAGCTGCACCTTGTTTGCATATTCTCGTCAAAGTTTAGGCGTGGCGCGCGCACCGATTATTTCACCACTTAACAATAATTTTGGGTTTCCTTATCGCCCAAGTCTGAGCACAGACTCGACATACTGCGCCTCGCCGTGATCCTTAACGGTGGCCAGTTCGCTTCGTTCTTGCAATAGAGTTTGCAACCAAAAAGGAATTACACAAATCGGATTAACATTCGTGGAACAAACTTTACAGTTGCATGCGTGTAAGGACGCACCTAACCGTCCTACGATCACGGAATTACGACGTCGACGTGATCGACGATGTCGGTTAGCAGAGGTGGTCGTGAAATGGCGTCCGCCAAATCGGCATGGCTCTTGCTAGCGGTAATCGCCGGCCTTCTGACAGGTATGCATAATATAGTCGACTGTAAAAACGAATGAATCTCTAAACTATTTAAATGATTTAGTCACTAAATTGAGTTGCTAACATATTATTTGTATTATTTATAAATACACCATATATTAAATATTTAAAATTGTTCTAACTTTGCTTGTCCTATTTGGCAGTTATTAGGCGTAAAGTAAATGATAACGGGATAGTTAGTCATATATTAAGTTGCCCAATTAGTAGTATAATATTATGATTATTGCACTCTATTGTTTTACCTACATATCACTCTGATCATTATTGTTTAGGTCATTAATTGAGATCATCAATTAATTTGCCTGATCCTAATGCAATGCAAACATCCTACATGCGATTTGAAACAGAAAACAATACCATAATAATTGTGCCTTCACCTATAAATGTAAAATAACGTATGTTTGTTGTCCGTGTAGGATTTCTGGGCATTCTTACGAAATACTTTGATCGCTGTAGGGCGAAACGCTTTAGGACGACTTATTGTAAAGTAATTGGGAAAATATTCCCTTCATATTTGTTGTCGAAAGGAATAAGGAAATGGGTCCATGATAATGTGCGAAAGGTACTCAATAAGAATAAATAAATAATGTTTTATAAGTTTGGATATCTGATTTAATACCTTCTTCTTTAAAATTGGAAAATGATAGACGATCACGTTATTATAACGATAGCATCGACATTGTGAACGTGGTGTGGCAAAAGTGGTAGAGCGCGAGCCTTTTAATCGTGAGGTCCCGAGTTCAACATCAAAGTATGCCCATTGCCTATTTTTCCTTCAGCAAAAACATACTTCTAAATTTGCTTTTACAACCATTTGTAGAAATGGATAACCAGAAGGATGTGAACGTGGTTTCTTAGCACTGTGTGCACTTATGGGGTGCCTGGCTGGAATGCTCTATACAGTGAGTGGAAATATGCACTTAGGGTGTTGGATTGATGGCAGTTTGCATATGATGATCAGGTTATAATAATTGCGGAGATGGAACATGTGCTACATAAGTAGCTATCATCATTATTATTATTAAAGATATTTATTAATTTCATCCATTAACTTTGTCAAATTAAACCAAAAACAATTCTCATATTTTGTCTTGTATAGTTGTTTGGCTTATGGAAACGGAACAATTAAATGGGTTTGGATTTTTTTCAAATGTCCCCCTAATTTCTATGTTACTTCTTCAATTAATTTAACTTATATTATTTAGAAGAAACTTACACTTGTATTGATACATGATTAAAGTCTTAACTCTTACTTTTGGAAACAATCTTTTTGTGGTAGTGAACCTTGTTGTTTGGCTTTCGGTATTAACAGAAGAATGAAATGGGTTTTGATTTTGAAACGTTTCCATAATCATGGATATATTTAAGACTGAATTTAAGAGCGTCTATTGAAATCAGAGATTGATTTTCCCTGTTTTCACCCGGCAAACCTTATTTTTTCGTCTGGCATTCTCACATATCATTCTCAAGAATGTAGGTTTTCCCGCTCAATTTTGCGATTGTGTCATTCGAATTGATAATAGGAGCAAACGAATTCGCGCGATTTGCGATCACCGTGTCAAAGCAGCATTCGAATTCGTCAATAGCCATTCAAAATCGCGTCTGAGCAATTGAATTTGCACAAAGAGTATACCTTTTCATCAATGGTCATTCGAATTCGCGAAAGGACAGTTGACAGTTGGCTGCACATTCGCGAATTCGAGTGCCCATAAATGAACTTCTGTGTCTATTCACGAAAGCTAATGCGCATGCATGAATTCGCTTGCACTTATTCGGAATTGGGAAGACCAACGATTACGCGGTAATGCGTGAATTTGAATGACCCTTAATGAATTCGATTGAAAAAAATGTAAAATTGAGCGGGAAAACCTATATTACAATGAAATTGGTATTTGATTAAAGTCTCAAACCTTACTTTTAGTGAAAGTTAATGGATCACTGTAGTGATTCCGAACCGTTGCGATGGCTCGCTTTATTTCCGTAGTTTATCTATGTGTAATAAAGTAATGTAATAATCATCGAAATAGCAGAGTATAGTTCAGTAATTTATTTTGTTTCGTTCTGTCCCGACTTCTGTCATATTTGAATCAATATATATAAACCGACCACAAAAAGTAACTACCCCACTAAACAACAGTTCATAATTTCATTAATTTTGTGTCGCCAGAATATTTATATGGTAGTTAGGAAAATAATATGTAAAAAAAAAAGAGGTAATCGTAATTCCATGGATGAGTAAGCACACATTGGAATGAAAATAGTCATATTTCAAAATTCGCAAAAGTGATATTATTATTGCACTATATAGAGCATTGATCAATGTCTAATTGTACTGTTTTACAATTGCAATGAATGCGTTTAACCACATGTGCCATTAAACAAATACAAATGGACGGAATTTCAATCAGCATTGTTTCATAAACCATAATTAATGCATGTAGTCACATGTTCTGATTCACAACAATGTACAGGCATGTGCATGTTTTGTGTCTTTTGAAAGTGGGTCATTTTGTCTTAAATCTGTTCTCATTCAGCAAAAATATGATGAATATCTCTGATGTTCACACAACATGTCAATAACAACTGCACAAATATTGTCGTACAATAACAGGTTTAGGCAGTTATCAGTTATGAAATCATTAGCATTTTTTTTTAGGGGGGTAGTTACTTTTTGCGTTCGGTTTGTATAAATTATAAATTATGTTCAAGGGCATTGTCTACACCAACTCAGGACAATACAAAGTTTCCATAACTATGAATACAAATGTATTAATTCTATTCGAATTTGAGCTGTATAATTTTCTTTTGTAAGCTCGTGAAATATGGGAAATTGTATTATAACAATAACATCAAATTAATTGCGTAATGGTTCCTGAAATACAGATAAATTCGATTTGTCGAAAAAACGGTAACGAACGAAAATTGTATATAATCAAGATGGCGAGTGAAACGACTTAGGATGTTTATACCATGTTCTTATGATCCCAGATGCAAGAACCTTATCTTTGAACAGGAGCAATACTCGGCAGTGCCGATCTGGAATATATTCTTCCCGACTCAGTTGTTGGAAATAACTCCGTTACTGGTCTACAAGCCTTCAATAGACGTGCGCATGGTTACAACCTTTTCTAAATTATCAATTGTTTTGGGAGTCTGGTCCCCCACGTTATATTGTTTATTATTCTTTGTTAATTTAGTTATCTTGCATCTAACCATTTGATTGACCTTCCATTTGTACTTTATATACAAACACGAAATAAATATATGGAATTTAGTTGCGGTCTTCAGCGATCTCTCAAGGGCCATTGATACGACCGTCGTTCATACCCAATACAAAACGGAGATGAGACTTCTCTATGTTTAACGCTATTATATTAATATACAGAGAGGAGACTTGTCTATTAACAAAACTGTCTAGCGTTAAAGAGAACATAACTCAACGTATTATAGCAAGGCTTGTAAACACTTTGGAGTAGCACACAGTCCGAACTAATCAACAGTTAAAGGGGTAGTACAGTTTTGGTAAGGCTGAACTTTAGTAACCAAACTTGGACAGTAACATTATAAACTAATAGGTATAACTCCACCATGCTCGAAACGTATACAGAATTACAAACGACTTAATAAAAAGCCCGTTATCATTCAAAAAGAGCCATTAAAACACAAGAGGGCGCTTTCTTAAGAGGCATTGGTTTCTACAATTTTTCATATAAAATTATGCATGTGATGTTTTATTAAAATAATGATTAAATAGAGAGATCATCAACAACTATTTAAAAAACACTTTTGAAATTTTTTGAAAAGTGCAAGCATTTTTTAAATTTTTTGAAAAATCGTCTAATTATTATATAATAATTATAAGATCAGATATATTTATTGATATTTCAGCCGTTTCTGGGTCGATTTTGGCCAAATAAAGTTTATTCTGCCATTCAAATTGCATGTTCTCTCAAAGTCGACACTCAGTTTTTCATTACCTCACAACAAAATTGTGATGTGCAGCGCACTCTCTACCAAAACTAAACTACCCCTTTAATGAGCATGACTTTATTTTCATAAATTGCCAAATAAATTTACCCCGCTCATGAGTTTTCGAGTCTAAATATTTAATATCCTCCTTTTCTCTTTCGAGTCTCCTCCTTTTCTCATAAACTGTTCTCATAAACAGGCTAAGCTCCATCCTCTTATAGGGCAGAATTTATCATCAATTTATACACTTGATTATATTATTTATTCAAATTCGCATGAAGCATATTCGGCAAAACTGGTCTGGCAAAAAACAGGTGGCAATAGCACTTGCTATTTAAAATTTGTAATTTCTTTATTTCATACATCCTTCAAACATATTACGAAACTAGCCAACCATGTGTAGAATAGATGACAATAAAAAATGGGCTTCGCCGGGAATCGAATCCGAGACATTCAGATTGTTGGACTGAACGTGCCTGGTGAGGCCCATATAAATTTGCTGATTTCCATTTATTCATTAATATTTTATCAAGGAGGGAAAATGATAACTTATTATGTCAAAAGAACACTGTACAGACACCCAACCAAATTATGAACGTATCATCTCCTAAATTCATATCGACATATTATATTAAAATCTCATGATTTATGAAGTTTGCGACAATTCTATGCCAATATTTGTCCTTTTAAGGCGTGTCCAGCTTCCCGCGGGTTTCAATTTACATGGTTGAATGAAGTCAACAAACTACTACCTTTTGTCAACATTTGGAGATAAACTATGTCATTAAGTACTCCCACTGACGTAATTATATCACGCAATGAATCTTACATTTTTGGTAAACACATTTACGTTTTCTTTTATGGTTGTTTGATGTTCAGTCGCTATGGTTTTCTATAGATTTGGCATGGGCATGATGCGTGTGTTATTTGCGCAAAGGATAATAATATTCCTTTCATATTATATCGTATTGTTATGCGTGACGACAGGCAATTTGAGGCTTTTTTTGGCGCCCTCAAGATTAGGTTTTGAAAAAAAGTAGTTAAAAATATGAGTGGCGTAGCAACTGGAATAACATGGGGGAACCCGCCCCCTCATGATAAAAAGTGTCCCTCCCCAAAATAGCTAACACTACTCTCTGGCTGGTTTTAAATTAACCCGCGCATAGTCTTCTGAAGTGTGTGTGTGTGTGTGTGTGTGTGCGTGCGCGCATGTGTGTGTACGTGTGTGTGTGTGGAGGGGGGGGGGGGGGGGGGGGTATGGGGAGGTCAGGAGGGGGGGGGGGGGGCTTTTGATTATACCTATGACATGTATGAGGGGGCGGGGAAACCCCACATAGTAATACAAACAATTTGGTCCACCAAAATCATATTTTGGATCTTTGACATTTTCTCTCGTCACCTATTGATGGCTTTAATATACCAGAGGAATGAAATGTTTTTGTTTTCTTTTTTCAAAACACCCTGGTTATTCGTATAATAGGGATTGAATGAAACCGTTCCAGAACGCTGATAAATTTGATTAAATCATTGGGTATGGGGTAATACAAGCTGACATCAATGTTTTACTTTTGTTACAAGGTAATTGACATTGATATGAAATAGTCAAGCATCGACATTCAGAAGGATATTTGATAATACTGGTATATGATTTAAGTCTTCAATATACATTTTGGGAATATCGTTAATCGTTAAAAGTTTATGGATCGCTTTAATATCTCCGCACTTTTATCCTATATTCTAAATTGCTTCGGGGCATCGAGCGATCAGCATTATAGCGTGACACGCGATACAATACGTCACGCTGTGTAACCCAAACAACACCTAATCACGCCCACTAACCTTGTTGGTTAAACCCATTGCCTACGTGAACTTGATGGCCCTTGTATAAACTTTATGGGCATTGCGAAATCTAGTAGGGAACAAGTTAAACGTACAAGATTTTCTATTGTAATCTGATAAAGCAAATAGGGAAACGTGACTTCATGACGCGCGGATGATCTTCTTTGGCGATCTCAATTTTCTGAGTTGCTGAGCGTATTTTTGTTATTTTATGTGATTTTTTTTTTTTTTTTTTTTTTATGACTCGCGGTAGCTTTTGTCTGAAAAATTCCATTGTACACACAATGGGAGGCAGTTCGTATTAATGTTATCAACAAGACAGTGAGGGGTGGGGGCCAGCAGGGTTTAGGGGCCGGAGTTTGGGAGGG